>JAHDVE020003842.1:0-110377 GCA_022606495.2 Halesus radiatus | reverse complement strand
GAGTAGGGGTAGGAGGGTGAGTAGAATTATTTTTCCAAATATTCGTTGTAAAAATTATTTTCAACACACACACTCTTTGCTTCATGCACATTCAAACACACATAAACAACTATTCATAACCAATTGCAGCTCTGCAATAGGCAAAACCTAGTATATATATTAATGCTCTAACTTTCCCCATTTTCAGACTTCGCTAGCCAAGCAAAATTCGACCCAAGCGCCCTATCCATTTGAAACACCTTAAGGTTCGTTTTCGGTCAAATTTGAATGTCAGCAGCTGTCCTGTCTCGCGAAAGTCGACCTAACCGCCCGTAGAGTTTAGAACACCGGAAGGGTCCCATTAGCCGGCCAAGTCTGAAAATGAATGTCGCATATGACGTTGTGATGTCGTATATGATGTTGAAAATGTGGGGTAAAAATCTGGGGAAAAATGTGAACTAAGAAAAATCTCTAGAAACTACTGAAAAATTTGTATCGAAGATATTGAACGATTACTGGTTCCATCTATCGGCGAGAACTAGAAAAATTCAAATCCAATCGAGTCGGTTCTATTTTCAACCGCAATCTTCGTACCCGCAATCTTCGTACCCGCCGGGTGGCGCTGCTCGATCTTCATTCGAGTTTCCAGCGATCTTTCTCACCCTACGTGTTGCCGTGAAAGAAAAATAATTGCCCTTGAGAATATTTAAACAGTACGTACAAAAACATAAACCTGATCTCTCGGCGGAAAATTTTCTTCCACTATTGCCGTCGGCCACGAAAATACTTAATCTTTCAATTCTGTGAGTCGAAGAGGTTAAATAAATGGATAATCGCTTTTAAAAACCACGTAGGAAGTTTTGGAAATCGCGACATCTATAGCAACCCGTGGGAAAACTTCCACAATAATCGTTCAAACTTTTGACAGTTATAAAAGCTGATCAAAACCGTCATTTTATTCCTTCGCGCCTAATTCACTTTTCTATGGAATAATTTTGTTCGAGAAAATTCCTTCAGTTTGTAGACAAGTGCAATATTACAAGTACCTACGCGAGAATGTTATCTAATAAAGCATTCGAATTTAATTTCCGGTTAGGTACCCAAGTTTTAAAAGCAAACTAACGGAATAGTATGAAAAATTGCTTTGAAGGTTTATTAATATTTAAAAAAAATGAATTTCTCGAAATAAAATTATGATTTTTTTTTAATGCGTAGGCGATTTGACACGATGCCATTATTAATACTTGCAATATTCATTTGAAATATACAAGGAGAAAATAATTCGGTGAACGAAAAAAATCATTAAAAATGCATTTATTGATAGAAAACGGTAATTTTTTCTCTGATTTTTGAAAAAATTTATATAGCGCTGTTTTTTTACTTTCCCCTAGAACATAGCAGTTAGCTCCAAAGCCCCAATTTGCAAGATGTGGCACATATTTTTAAGGGAAAATATTACGCAAAACACATTTATTAAAATAAAATCACTAGGGGTGGGGTAGGGGTCGGGGAAGGAATAGGGGTAAGAGCAGGGGTAGGGGTGGGGGTAGGGGTAGGTTTAGCCGATATGGGTATCAAACTGAGCGTCTCCACCTACGCAACGAGATTTGGGCAATTAAAAATTTGGCAACAAATTCCTAGGCGCCATTTGTCGAGATAAAGCTAACATTGAAAGTTTTTTCTTTTCATTTTCTTTAAATACTTAATAGTGGTAGTCGTAGGGTAGGAGTTGGGTAGATGTAGGGTAGGAGTTGGGTAGATGTAGGGTAGGAGTTGGGTAGATGTACTGTAGGAGTTGGGTAGATGTAGGGTAGGAGTTGGGTAGATGTAGGGTAGGAGTTGGGTAGATGTAGGGTAGGAGTTGGGTAGATGTAGGGTAGGAGTTGGGTAGATGTAGGGTAAGAGTTGGGTAGATGTAGGGTAGGAGTTGGAGTAGGAGTTGGAGTAGGAGTTGGAGTAGGAGTTGGAGTAGGAGTTGGAGTAGGAGTTGGAGTAGGAGTTGGAGTAGGATTTGGAGTAGGAGTTGGAGTAGGAGTTGGAGTAGGAGTTGGAGTAGGAGTTGGAGTAGGAGTTGGAGTAGTGGTTGGAGTAGGAGTTGGAGTAGGAGTTGGAGTAGGAGTTGGAGTAGGAGTTGGAGTAGGAGTTGGAGTAGGAGTTGGAGTAGGAGTTGGCGTAGGAGTTGGAGTAGGAGTTGGCGTAGGAGTTGGAGTAGGAGTTGGAGTAGGAGTTGGAGTAGGAGATGGAGTAGGAGTTGGAGTAGGAGTTGGAGTAGGAGTTGGAGTAGGAGTTGGAGTAGGAGTTGGAGTAGGAGTTGGAGTAGGAGTTGGAGTAGGAGTTGGAGTAGGAGTTGGAGTAGGAGTTGGAGTAGGAGTTGGAGTAGGAGTTAGAGTAGGAGTTGGAGTAGGGGTAGGAGGTTGAGTATAAATATTTTTCCAAATATTCGTTTTTAAAATTATTTCCAACACACACACTTCTTGCTTCATCCACATTACAACACACATACACAACTATTCAAAACCAATTGCAGCTCTGCAATAGGCAAAACCTAGTATATATTAATGCTCTAATCGTCACTTTTTTCAGACTTCGCCAGCCAGTCAAAAATCGACCCAAACGCCCTATCCACGCGAAACACCTTAAGGTTCGTTTTCGCTCAAATTTTGACCTGTCATTTTTTGTATGGGAAAATAAGGCACCTGCAGTCTCGCGAAAGTCGACTGTACTCCCGTAGAGTTAAGAACACCGCAAGGGTCGCATTGGCTGGCCAAGTCTGAAAAGATTACTCTATCGAGTCAGCCGCGCGTCACGTAAAAATATGGGGAAAAATATTAAATATCTGGAAAAATTTGAAAAACATGTCTCTTCACGGGAAAGCGTAATCCATAAAAAATACTCCCGGGGAAGGATAAATAATTGGACAATATTTACTAAAACAGATTTCGGAAGGTTAATAATCGGTCAGTTCGGCCGCATTTCTTGAAAAAAACCCCAGGATAATCCATCAAACTTTTGACATTTCCAAAATCGTCATGAAGCGCGATATTATTGATTAAAAAGAAGAATTTTTTTTTTTACTAGCGATCCTAGCGGTCGGCACTAGAACTACAGTGAAATCCGTAAGGAAAAATTAAAAAAAAACTAATCGAATTTGGCGCTACTTCAAATTTCATCGCAAAGAAATTCTCCCCGTAATATACCGACAGTTTCCTTTGAAAACGTTCCATATTAAGTGATCACGAAAAACAGACACCGACCAAAAAACGTAGACACAAAATATTAATTAATTTTTGTAATATAATTAAATGTTTTTTTTTTAATAAGTTTTTTTTCCGAAAATCGAAAAGGTCCGTCTCGGCGAACGTTGGGGTAGAAAAAATATATTTTTCAAATAAAGATTTGTCGATTTTTTTTCAGCTTTTCATTTATTAATTACGAATAGACTGTCGGCGTTTGCGAATTCAAAAAGTACACCCTCCAACAATGTCATTACCAAAAAAAAAAATCAAAAAAGTCACATTTTATTTTTATGTTTTTGTTAAATTTTATTAATTTATTTGAAATGAATACGTTAATTTGTTCCTTAGTGTACATATTTAAAGAGAAAATGGCGGACAAGATGGCGGCACTTACGATGTTGCCAGTGAGAAGAAAACATTTACCCCATCGAATTTATTCGAAAATAGTTATATACATTAGAGGAACTAAAATCGCTGGTTTTTTGATAAATATTTATTTTAAATAGCGCCATTTTTTTTAAACGGACCAAATAGACAGAATCCAAAGAGCTGTTTCGAGATTGACATAATATATTTATTTTTTTGTTGCTTCTAAATGGACAATAACTTGCATATAAAATTACAGATTCATGGATTTTTGCCAGGAGCACAGAAAATCTAAGAGTCAGATATTTTTATAAATAATTCATTTTGATATTCTTTTTCTTTCGTAATATATCTGATATTGGTATCAAAATACGCGTATTGACGTAGCGGATCAGGGCATCTCGGTGAAAATATGAACAGTTAAATCTTGGCTCTCTTTTGCGAGAAAAGGCTAATACTGAAAGCTTTTTTTCTGTTTCTTTCCTATAAATACTCAATAAGAATAGCGGTACAGTAGGGATAGGGTAGATTTAAGGGGATGTAGGGTAGGGATAGGGGTAGAGGTAGAAGTAGGAGTAAGGGAAGGGGTACGGGTCGCCGATATGGGTATCAAATTGAGCGTCTCCACCTACGCAACGAGATTTGGGCAATTAAAAAATTGGCAACAAATTCCTAGGCCCCATTTGTCGAGATAAAGCTAACATTGAAAGTTTTTTTCTTTTCATTTTCTTTAAATATTTAATAGTGGTAGTCGTAGGGTAGGGGTTGGGTAGATGTAGGGTAGGAGTTGGGTAGATGTAGGGTAGGAGTTGGGGTAGGAGTTGGAGTAGGAGTTGGAGTAGGAGTTGGAGTAGGAGTTGGAGTAGGAGTTGGAGTAGGAGTTGGAGTAGGAGTTGGAGTAGAAGTTGGAGTAGGAGTTGGAGTAGGATTTGGAGTAGGAGTTGAAGTAGGAGTTGGAGTAGGAGTTGGAGTAGGAGTTGGAGTAGGAGTTGGAGTAGGAGTTGGAGTAGGAGTTGTAGTAGGAGTTGGAGTAGGAGTTGGAGTAGGAGTTGGAGTAGGAGTTGGAGTAGGAGTTGGAGTAGGAGTTGGAGTAGGAGTTGGAGTAGGAGTTGGAGTAGGAGTTGGAGTAGGAGTTGGAGTAGGTGTTGGAGTAGGAGTTGGAGTAGGTGTTGGAGTAGGAGTTGGAGTAGGAGTTGGAGTAGGAGTTGGAGTAGGAGTTGGAGTAGGAGTTGGAGTAGGAGTTGGAGTAGGAGTAGGAGTTGGAGTAGGAGTTGGAGTAGGAGTTGGAGTAGGAGTTGAGTAGGAGTTGGAGTAGGAGTTGGAGTAGGGGTAGGAGGTTGAGTATAAATATTTTTCCAAATATTCGTTTTAAAAATTATTTCCAACACACACACTTCTTGCTTCATCCACATTACAACACATATTCTAAATACGCAAACCAATTGCAGCACTGCAATAGGCAAAACCTAGTATATATATTAATGCTCTAATCGTCACTTTTTTCAGACTTCGCCAGCCAGTCAAAAATCGACCCAAACGCCCTATCCACGCGAAACACCTTAAGGTTCGTTTTCGCTCAAATTTTGACCTGTCATTTTTTGTATGGTAAAATAAAGCACCTGTAGTCTCGCGAAAGTCGACTGTACTCCCGTAGAGTTTAGAACACCGCAAGGGTCGCATTGGCTGGCCAAGTCTGAAAAGATTTTTCTATCGAGTCAGCCGCGCGTCACGTAAAAATATGGGGAAAAAAATTAAATATCTGAAAAAATTTGAAAAACATGTCTCTTCACGGGAAAGCGTAATCCATAAAAAATACTCGCGGGGAAGGATAAATAATTGGACAATATTTACTAAAACAGATTTCGGAAGGTTAATAATCGGTCAGTTCGGCCGCATTTCTTGAAAAAAACCCCAGGATAATCCATCAAACTTTTGACATTTCCAAAATCGTCATGAAACGCGATATTATTGATTAAAAAGAAGAAAAAAAAAATTTACTGGCGATCCTAGCGGTCGGCACTAGAACTACAGTGAAATCCGTAAGGAAAAATTAAAAAAATTAATCAAATTTGGCGCTAATTCAAATTTCATCGCAAAGAAATTCTCCCCGTAATATACCGACAGTTTCCCTTGAAAACGTTCCATATTAAGTGATCACGAAAAACAGACACCGACCAAAAAACGTAGACACAAAATATTAATTAATTTTTGTAATATAATTAAATGTTTTTTTTCGAATAAGTTTTTTTACCGAAAATCGAAAAGGTCCGTCTCGGCGAACGTTGGCGTAGAAAAAATATATTTTTCAAATAAAGATTTGTCGATTTTTTTTCAGTTTTTCACTTATTAATTACGAATAGGCTGTCGGCGTTTGCGAATTCAAAAAGTACACCCTCCAACAATGTCATTACCAAAAAAAAAAATCAAAAAAGTCACGTTTTATTTTTATGTTTTTGTTAAATTTTATTAATTTATTTGAAATGAATACGTTAATTTGTTCGATAGTGTACATATTTAAAAAGAAAATGGCGGACAAGATGGCGGCACTTACGATGTTGCCACAGAGAAGAAAACATTTACCCCATCGAATCTATTCGAAAATAGTTACTGGGTAGGTACTGAGCAGTTTTGGCTAAATAATTAAGTACTACCGATACGATATCATGACTTGATTCTTTTACATATGAAATACATTAGAGGAACTAAAATCGCTGGTTTTTTGATAAATATTTATTTTAAATAGCGCCATTTTTTTTAAACGGACCAAATAGACAGAATCCGAAGAGCTGTTTCGAGATTGACATAATATATTTATTTTTTTGTTGCTTCTAAATGGACAATAACTTGCATATAAAATTACGGATTCATGGATTTTTGCTAGGAGCACAGAAAATCTAAGAGTGAGATATTTTTATAAATAATTCATTTTGATATTCTTTTTATTTTGTAATATATCTGATATTGGTATCAAAATACGCGTATTGACGTAGCGGATCCGGGCATCTCGGTGAAAATATGAACAGTTTAATCTTGGCTCTCTTTTGCGAGAAAAGGCTAATACTGAAAGCTTTTTTCTGTTATAAATAAAAAATAATACTCAATAAGAATAGCGGTACAGTAGGGATAGGGTAGATTTAAGGGGGATGTAGGGTAGGGATAGGGGTAGAGGTAGAAGTAGGAGTAAGGGTAGGGGTACGGGTCGCCGATATGGGTATCAAACTGAGCGTCTCCACCTACGCAACGAGATTTGGGCAATTAAAAAATTGGCAACAAATTCCTAGGCCCCATTTGTCGAGATAAAGCTAACATTGAAAGTTTTTTCTTTTCATTTTCTTTAAATATTTAATAGTGGTAGTCGTAGGGTAGGGGTTGGGTAGATGTAGGGTAGGAGTTGCAGAGCTTTCAGTAGGAGTTGCAGGGAGTTGAGTAGGAGTTATAGTTGGAGTAGGAGCTTGGAGTTGAAGCTGGAGCAGTGGTTTTAAGTAGGAGCGATGGAGTTGAGTGGAGTTGAGTAGGAGTTGTGGGAGTAGGAGCGACCTAGAAAGCTAAAGTGGGAGTTATAGAGTTATAGGAGCGGGAGTAGGAGTTAAGTAGGAGTTGAGTAGGGAGCTAGAAAAAAAAAGTAGGAGAGCTGGAGTAGAGCTGGAGTAGGAGCTGGAGTAGGAGTTGAGCAGAGCTGGAGTAGGAGCTGGAGCAGGCTGGAGTAGGAGTTGGAGTAGGAGTTGGAGTAGGAGTTGTAGTAGGAGTTGGAGTAGGAGTTGGAGTAGGAGTTGGAGTAGGAGTTGGAGTAGGAGTTGGAGTAGGAGGTGGAGTAGGAGTTGGAGTAGGAGTTGGAGTAGGAGTTGGAGTAGGGGTAGGAGGTTGAGTATAAATATTTTTCCAAATATTCGTTTTAAAAATTATTTCAAACACACACACTTCTTGCTTCATCCATATTACAACACATATTCTAAATACACAAACCAATTGCAGCACTGCAATAGGCAAAACCTAGTATGTAATGATTTTCCTTCCTTTTACATAGGTAAAACCGCCCGTAATTTTAATGTTAGAATCAAAGAACACATACGATGTTTAAATAGTGTAGGTTTTTCGGAATTTGCGGAACATTTGATAAGTTCTAATCACTCTTTTGACCAAACAACGGGAATAAATATTCTACACAAAAATGGAATAGGCCTACGGCTAAACAACTTAGAAGCCCTTGAAATAATAAAAAAAATCTGTAAAAAATAATAATAGCCATCTACTAAATAACCAAAAAAAAAATTAACTTATGGTCCCATTTTAGACCTATTTCCGTTCCCCTCCAAGTCTCCCTCCCCCCAAACAAGCCACCACCGTAATTGACGTTATGTTACCTTATTTGTCTTTCATGGTTTTTTCCCATCGTACATGTAATTCGGTATTTGGTATTGTATGTTTTTATTGTTTCCCTCTTAATATTGTTTCTCTCTTTCCCCATTTTTAGCCTATATACTCGTATACAGCACACTCCTGTTATTTAATTAGTATGTTCTATGTCCTGAAGACGATTAGGCAGAATCGAAACTAGTCGACAAATAAAAAATAAAAGTGGATTAAAAACAAAGTGTCTTGTTATTTAATAAATAATAATAAAGATATTATTATTATTTTTATTATTATGATTTATAGGCTTCCACCTGCTCATTGTTATTTCGAAGCCATTGGGTACCGAATCTTCCTCTACTAGATCTTCCACCAATCTTACACTGGATTATTAGTTGAGAGACAATAAAACCTAAATAATATCCTTGTTCTCTCTGCCTACCCCTAGAGATACCTCACTTAAGGTTTATCTTGATCTCTAAGACGGCACGTCTGGGTTATATTTTCAAATCACCAATAACTCCGCTTAAGTTTAGCAAGGGGGAGGGAGGGATTTAAAATCCGTGCCCTAAGAGCCATGTTTAGTAAGAGGGCTAGTTTCTCAATTATAGTTTACAAAAAAAATATTAATTACTAAACCCAAATACTGCAGAAATATACAGTACTATAGATTTTGACATTTTACATACATTGAGAGGCCAACTGCTATACTAGCGGCCCTAGAGACACCCATTAGCGGAATTTGATTTTTAACACATGTTAATAGTTTTTAACTGAAAATGTATTCTTAATACACATATATTTTTTAAAACAATAGACACATTTTATGTCAAAATGATGTTAAAAAAGTTTACTACGCGCTATGTCACTCCCGCCTCGAATATAGTATTTTAGGATGGTGATCGGCGACTACTAACCATATGAAACACTTGTGTAAAACCCCAAAGGTCCTAAACCCCATTTTAAAAGTCCCCATAAGAACGTCATCAAAAGAAATTCACAAATCTTATGCTGTACCTAACATAGAAAATATCTATGCTAAGAATGTTTTAATCAAACATTTGAAAAGTCCAAAAGAACCGACAAAATTTTATTTTCACCATACAAGAGCGAACCAAAATAAAATTATGAGTATTCCTAAATTTGAAACTACTTTTAGACAAAGGAATTATAAATATCTCTCCACTAAGCTATATATTGTAATTCTCTTTCACCGGCCATAAAAAAAGACAGAAAAGGGAAATGATTTTAAGAATCAAATCAAAAAATTGCTCAAAGAAATCAAAGAAGAGGAGTTACCCAGCATCTTCGGAAAGAACTTCGTAGGAGCTAAAAAATCAGTTTTAAAATAAAACCTATTCTGTTTCAGCACAGGAACCCCTAGTGAGGGGAACTAAGAAAAATATTACAAAATTGTCTTATTGGCGTATTTGGTGGTTAGATCTGATTAGTCAGGTACTTACCCAACTTCCTCTCTTCCCATCTCCTTCCCTTCTCCACTACCTTTAGCCTCATACATCCCGCAATTGGGGATGCCATGGTCGCATTGGCTCCAGACGGTTGGAAGCAGTTGGGACTCTTACCAAAATTATTTTGTATTTTGTATTTCACCAAAACTTCAGTAAAGAAGATAACTCTTCACCCTGTCGGTAAATAAGAGGACCGCATATAAAGCCCGGTGCGCTGATGCTTACTCCAGGTTAGGTTGGGAGTAGTGCTTCTTGTGCGGTACTAACAAAAAATATGTATTTGTAAGTTATAAATATTATAATATTGATATAAAATATTTTCATATTATTATATTAATATTATAATATTAATAAAAAAATATTTAAATACTAATATATAAATATTATAATATAATGTGTAAATACTGTAATATTAATAAATAAATATTGTTTTATTAATATATAAATATTGTTATATAATGTGTAAATACTGTAATCTTAATACATAAATACTGTAATCTTAATAAATAAATACTGTTATATCAATATATAAATATTATTATACAATGTATAAATACTGTAATATTAATAAATAAATATTATTATATTAATATATAAATATTGTTATATAATGTATAAATGCTGTAATATTAATAAAGAAATATTGTTATATTAATATATAAATATTGTTACATAATGTATAAATACTGTAATATTAATAAATAAATATTTTAATATTAATACATATATAATATAATGTAATGTATAAATAATGTAATATTAATAAACAAATATCGTTTTATTAATATTTAAATATTGTCATATTAATATATGAATATTATAATACCATAAATAAAAAACATAAAAAGCAAGCTATCTTTGAAATACTGGTTAGAATTGGTACGTATAAGTCAAAAAGATATCTCGGCAAGGAAGCGAACTTATGCCGTGATTTGTGGACGAGACGTCCCGGGAGGAAATTGACTTGTCCCTTTTTTACGTAATAACGTATAATAATATTATTTGTACCCAAGGAGAAAAAACCTATTTCCGTCTTCACGGAATGACCGACTCACGAGACCGATTGGTAAATGATTCGAAATATTACTTATTTGATGAAAATTATTCTTTTGTTGATAATGATTGATTATTGATTATTAAAAAGTGTTAATAAACAATTAAATATTATTAATTATCCAATATTTATTCATCAAAATATTGGTTTTCTCTTTGTGCGTCATTATTAATATAGTAATTAAAATTACTTTGTAAACTTCACTTTTTTAATATATAAATATCAACATGTTTCGAAAGCGAAGCTTTCCTCGTCATGATATACAGAACACTAAAAATTTATAATGTAAGAATGGACAAATTATAAACATAAACAACAAGTGATTAAGTATTAACAAGCAGGTAAGCAATTAATCAAAAATAATAAAATTTTATTAAATGAATAAAAATTGCTTTGTTTAAAACCACTGTATTTAATATGTAAATATCTACATGTTTCAGGAGATAAGTTACTCTCTTCAGGATAAACAATTTACCTAAAGAGGGGAGTTTTGCTCCTGAAACATGTACATATTTACATATTAAATGCAGTCGTTTTAAAGAAAGTAATTATTAATAATTTAATAGATATGACTCTACAAAGTTATTATAAATTATTTGAAGAAAAAAAAAGACATTATTTTATTTTTTATGCCTTGAGATTTTCTTGATTTTATTTATAAAAATAATTTCTTTTTATAATTTATAATATTTTATAATAATTTATTATTTTCAATTATATTTAATTGATTGCTTTCATCGTTCATTGTTTGAAATTTTTCTATTTGATTATTATTTATCTGTAGTTTTCGCTATTTTTAGCGTATTGTTTATTATGATGAGGGAAGCTTTGCTTTCGAAACACGTAGATATTTGTATTTCAAAAACAGTGGGTTAAACTAAGTTAATCGTATTTATTAGATTATTATTTTATTTATTTTTAACACTAACTTCACACAGGTGGACTTGAGGAAAATGATTTTCAGATTTGAGGATAGGAATGAGTGAACCTGGGTGTTAAGGAAACCCATGTTGTAGGAGGGAGGAAACACAAATGCCGGCAAATCGTTCCAGAGCCGGGCTGCTGGACTCTAGAACGAGTCGTAGAAACGAACCGTTCTCAGTTACAAATGTTCAAATGTCGACCGTGTACAAATATATGGGGCGTGCATTTGACGTGTTTCACCATGGTTACAACACCATTAAGAATCTAAACGTTCCTTTGTTCGTCGTGGCATTAACCATTTTCAGAGCCTTAAAAAATAACAAGGCACTTCTCAACATTCA
The DNA here is from genome assembly GCA_022606495.2 of Halesus radiatus. NCBI lineage: Eukaryota > Metazoa > Arthropoda > Insecta > Trichoptera > Limnephilidae > Halesus > Halesus radiatus. The sequence continues at coordinate 98,658 of JAHDVE020003842.1, read as the reverse complement.
TTTTTCCCATCTCCTTCCCCTCCTTAATTCCTTTAGCTTCAAAACATACCACACATTGATTATACCATAGTACCACTGGCTCCGGGCAGTTGGGACTCTTCTGCAGGAATAACAAAAAAAAGTGAGAGTTTATCGACAGATGGCTGTAGCAGTAATAGTTTATAGAGGTGCCTCTAGATATCTTTAGTATAGGGATTATAATGAGTTACCCGCCTGCAGAGCGGCCGCTAAGATTGTGATATTACTAGATACGGAACATTTGTCTCCGGGCTGTCCTTCTTAGATTCTAATAAGGAACATTAATTTATAATTTTTTTATTTTTTTATTTTTAAAAGCCCGCCAAAACCTTCGAAATATATGGCTTGTTGTGTGTGACGTCACTGGGCCGTAGGATTGGCCGTTAGATCGATTCACTATACTCGATTTTGTATGCAAAAATTCGAGACGTTCTTAATTATAAAAAAAAAACTGGTTTTACTTGAAAAGGACACAGTGTACAAATGTGCAAAAATGCAACCGAGCCGCTCTTTCATTAATTTGTGTTTCTAATATGCCGAACCTCATTTTTGAGATTAAATCAAAACAAGAATTAACTTTACCGTCCATGTCTGTATTTTATATTCACATTACAACACTTGCCCACCGATCTGGACACCTTTCTACCAAGCCCATATTTGATAGAATCGAAAGAATTCTAAGAAAAAAATTTAGGCACATTTTTAATTAAATCAACATTTTACAAATTACACCCAATACATTAAATTCCATACTTCAACTCCATCCAAACACAAGGTTTAATTTTTGATCAAATCCCATTATTGAATGTTCTGAATAAAGGCCTGGACTAGCCTGAGTTCATAAATTTTATAAAATTCCACATACCTTCAATACCAATCCGACTAATCGACTTTTTTCATTTGCCCGTGTGCAGGACTAGCCTTAGGAAAAAATCCTCTATTCCCCGCATATGTTCGGAGCATAACACGCAATTTAATCTCTATATATAAAAATCGATTTTTGTCTGTGTGTTGTTGTGATTTTTCCAAAAATTACTGGACCGATACGTTGAGAGTAGTTTGAATGAAGTCCATTATGTAAAGCTGTTCATATAGCGTTTTAAAATTAGTATGAAATATGTTAAACTCGCCATGTTGTGTTGAGGTTAGCCAATAGATATACCACTCTGGTTAGCCACAGATTACACATATTCAAAAGAAGGTTTGTATGGGTAGAATATTTTCAAAATGGAAAACATAAGTAGGTTAGTATTAAAGTTCTTTATTATTAAGATATAATTTTTTTTATTGTTTCTTTATTAAGGGATATCAATAGTCATCACAAGGCATTACTTTCGCTGTCAAATCACTTATGGCACCCAAACGACAAGCATGTTTTTAAAAAAAGTAAATGTTTGGAATGAATCATGTACATCAGGCTATTACAATTTTTTTTGTTATAAATATATTTTATCAGCAGCTTCAAAAAAGTTCCCTTTTATGTTCTCTATATCATGCACTTTTGCATTATTATACATATATGTATATCAAATGCAACACTACTGGTATGCATTGCAATTTTTTTTTATGTGAATACCGCACAAGACTCCCAACAGCTCTCAACCGTCTGGAGCCAGGGAGACTATGGCATCCCCAATTGAGGAATGTTGTGAGGCTGAAGGTAGCGGAAAGGGGAAGAGGAATATGGGGAAATACTAGGCTATAAACACGGGTAAAGCCATTTCAAACAACGTTTAAATTCTGAATGGTGGTCTTTCACCAGGGCGATACTGAACGTATCTTCCACTCTGGAACGTGCCGTAAATATACTGAATGTTTTAAACGAATTAATTGCGAAGTAAAACAAATTAATCGAATTGAATTTACATGCGCACGCCGGGATTTGAACCCGAGACCTTCGGATTCATAGTCGAGAGTCTTACCCCTCGACCACGGGGCGCCATCAAAATAAACTCTATATCAAAAGGTAGGTTAAGTTTGTAGTTTAAGTACGAATTGGGCAAAATATTGTAAAATGACACTGCCATTATCATCTTCCTCAGATTGTTGTAGCCAGCTGATTAAATGAGCATACAAGTTCCCTACTAAATTCGTAGAAAACTGCGATTTGATCAGAAACTTCTATTTTAATGATTTTAAAATTTATTATTATGGTTCGTTTTTCTTAGGGTAGGCAAAGCTTTTCAGCCTTTATGAACTGAACTCCACTGTGTTACACTTATGTACATACTATGCAGTGGCATGTATATTAGAGATTAGTAAATTAAGTTAATACATGTATTCTGTATATTCATGATGATCGCTTTCGAAACACGTTGATATATATATACTCGTATTAATAAAGTGGTGATTATAAAGTAATTTTTAATACATTTATAAATAATGACGAAGTGAATACCAATCTTTTGAAGAAATTTTAATTATTATTAAGTTAATAAATATGACTTCCCAAAGTTATTTAACATCACTTGAAGAAAAGTAAAAAAAAAGTCTATTAATCTGATGTCAGTGATCCACGACGATTAATACTAGAGATATCCATGGTCTCGTTCCCCCGGTATAACAAGTTAGTATTCAAATTAGATAGGTACTGATAAGATCGTTTTAAGTTAGTTTTGGTGATTTTAAACGATTTCATTCCAGATCTGTGGCGTCTTTTTGACATCTTGAAATTTAAATTACATCCACTTTGAATACAGAAGTTGTAAAACTTTGTCGTAAAATTAAAGAACCATCTCGTGATCTTTGAGATTTGATGATCTGAGTGGCGGGGCATCCTTGCGTCTGGAAGTGATCTGGGACATTCGCTTTCACACATTTCCTTTTAAGATAGAGTTCTAATAGTCAAAATTAATACGTTCCTTTCCAACCAATTTATAGCCACCAGTGGTGTACCACAAGGGTCTCCTTAAGGTCCGATTCTATTTTTACTATTTATACACGATATTGTTAACATACTTGATAAATACATAAACGTATTACTTTTTGCAGACGAATTAAAAATACTCAAAATCATTAAAACCGCTTTAGATTGTGTCTGTCTCCAAAATAACTTAAATTAAGGAATTAATTGGTGTACTCTTTACATAAATAAGTGTCTTTCAATAAGGTTTTTATAAATAAGTTAGCCAATTATTTATCCACATGAACCCTAATAACTTAATATTTACCTCTGTTGATGAAATTAATGACCTGGGCATAATTTTCGACTCTAAATAAAACTTTATATCCCATGATAACGCAATAAAAAAAACAAGGGAATGAATATGCTCGGCTTCATTCTTAGAAATTCCAGGGGATTTAGGAATATTTCCACTTTGAAAACTTTGTTTACATCTTTAGTTCGTAGTCAAGTTGAATATAACTGATCTGGTCTCCCTATTTTAAAATACATTCAGATTCAATCAAAAAAATTCAACAGAAATTCCTAAGACACTTTAATTATAAACTCGGTATTCCCATTGATAGCATTAACTATAATTACTTGATGAAAGAACTAAATTTACTAAATCTCTCAGATCGAAGAATTATTTCCCACTTGATATTTATATTCAAAATTGTAAATGGTAAAATAGACGGCCCTGATTTAATTAACCTTTATTCAATTTCATATACCTACTAGAGCTACCCGTTCCAAAATCCTGTTTAAGTGTAACATCACCAGGACTGAGCATTACAAACACTCGCTTGTACCTAGATTACATGAAGTTAGTCATAGATACGCAGATGTAGCGGGTGTATTTAACTGCATGGAATACTATCATATCAAGAAGGCTTTACTGTCATATCTTTTCAATCAATATTAATTTAACTTGAGTTTACTAAATCTTTTTTATGTACGCATATCTTTTAATTTTATATCCTTTATGAACTTTAATTTTTTATATACTCTAATGTAATTATACAACCTAATGCCGCATTTAATAAAAACATTTAAAATTATTTATGGTATGGTATATTCTTATGCTCGTAGTTAACTGTGACATGCAATTATTGTTTATGGTATATTTATACCGTTTATATTAAATAAATAAAGTTAATCTTCTCAACAAGACCAGCTCAGGTATGGGGGCTCCATCGGAGCCAGAGTAAAGTTAGCCTCTCAGAAGCTGGGCGTATTGTACAGAGCCTGCAGATACTGCAGATAGTACACAACTGCTGACGCTGTACAAATCGTAAATTAATATATTAAATAGCCTTCAGGAGATCAATTGTCGGAGGGATCAACTGTCGGGGGATAAAATGTCTGGTCACCGTCACGGAGTCACCTCATTTCAAAAGTTTGTGTGGAAAATTAAATAATATATAAATAAAATAATTAAATAATAATTATATAATTAAAAATACACACAACTTTAATTAAAATATATAAATATTTCTACATGTTTCGATAGCAATGCTATCATCTTCAGGAATAAATTTATTCCTAATTTAATAATTTCTTCAAATGATTGATAACTTTGTGGCGTCATTATTAATTATATAATTAAAAATACACTTTGTATACACCACTTTAATTAAACAATTAATAATGACCCCATTTATACAATTAATAATGACCCCACAAAGTTATCAATCATTTGAAGAAATTATTAATTAAATAATACATTGTATTCACCACTTTATTAATATATACATATCAACATGTTTCGAAAACGATGCTTTCCTCATCAGAAATATATAGAATACTAAAAAAATAACAATGTCAAGTATAGACAACTGATAAACATAGTACACAATAATGATAGAATAGAAAAATTATAAACATAAACAAAAATTGATTAAAGTGGGTAATAAAAAGGTAAAGTTTAGTTTAGGGTTAAGGTTGGTATTATCAGGCGATGCGTATTCCAGTTTACTTCTGACGTATTATTATGTTGTATGAAATATCCCATAGGTTTTTTAGTTCCATATGTGCAATCCGCGAATCGAACCGCGCTTTGTTTCCATCGGTCGATATTATTTTATTTTTAATTGTGGTGCGCTATTTGGGAATTATTAGGATGGAGGAACTCTATTAAAACTGTGGTGTTATTCAATTGAGTTTTGTTCGCTGTAGTTTTTCTTTGGGGGTTAGTTCACTGCACAACCGCTAAATGGGGAAAACCACCACTGCTGATATATTACAGAGGTTAAAATGCATTTTTTTTTACATGAATACCCCACAAAAGTCCCAACTGCTCCCAACCGTCTGGAGCCAGTAAGATTATGGCATCCCCAATCGGGGAATGTTGTGAGGCTGAAGGTATTGGGGAGGGAAGGAGAAGGGAAGAGGAAGGTGGCGTAATACCTCACTACTCAGATCTGGTCACCAAACACGGCTAAAAGCCATTTCAAGCAATGTTTCTATTCTGAATGGTGGTCTTTCACCAGGGCGATACTGAACGTATCTTTCACTCTGGAACGTACCGCAAATATACTAATGATATAATGATGTTTTAAACGAATTAATTGCGAAGTAGCACAAATTAATCAAATTAATTTTACTTGCGCACGCCGGGATTTGAACCCGCGACCTTCGGATTCGTAGTCGAGAGCCTTACCCCTCGACCACGGCGGCCGTCAATAAATGAGAAATGTTGAAAAATATAAGAAATAAAAAATAGTACAAGTAATTAACATTCGTATATTAATAATTTAAAAAATACTAAAAATGATAATCTGTAGCAAACATGCACTATGTTAGGCTATAAGTTAGGTACAGGGTACATAGCGCTATAAATATCTGTTTCGACATTGACAATGGGTGGATGCGCGTAAAGAATACGCTCAGATACTGTGTATGTAGATAGCTAATGCTCCGTAAATCCCAAATCTTGGTACCCATCACACACAGCATCCGTATAATGTATTAATGCCAAAGGGTGGTGGCACCAATAATGGGTATTATATTTTATTATGTCACTAATTATATTACAAAAATATTAAAACAAAAATTTAATACAAATTTTTTGTAGGAACCTAATAATCATAATAATATTAATTTTTTTAGAAAAACTTATTGAAGCTTATTAAGGGCGAGAGGGACGTCGGAGAGGAATTATTTATTATTTCGAAATATTGATAGTATTATTACGCAATGCGATAAACATAATGTTTTTAAAAAGAAAAATATTTATTAAATATTTTATGAATTTACATAGGCTTAGCATTTATCAAAATCTAATCAGAAATATTACTTTTTCTGACTCTCCAATTGTATGTTTTACAATTTTTTTAAAATACGAATATGATTTTTAAACTGGGGAAAAATATTTTTAATCTTTTCTCGTTACGTTTTTGTGAATAAAGTTAAACAAAGATTTATAATCCACATTAAAAAAAAAAATAAAAACTATTAAAGTTATGTAGTGTTTATGAAAAAAATAAACTACACACTGTTCTTTTTTTAAATTTATCTCATCGACATCTTGAAGAAAAACCTTCACAGCATCTTTTAAGGATAATCAACTTTTTAAATGTTTTTGAAAAACATGCGTAGAACGGTCAGAAATGTGTAATATTTCTGATTTTATTTTGATAAATGCTAAGCCCATGCAAATTTAAAAGAAAAACGTAATACATATTTTTCTCTTTAAAAACAACATGTTTATCGTATTTCACAATAATCTTATCATTATTTTGAATTTATAAATAATAACTCTCCGACGTCCCTCTCCCCGTTAAATCATTGAAGGAGACACTATTAACACACTTCAAATGAAACGTGAAACCGAAAAAGGCACAGACAATTAAAAAGAGGTATTAGATATCGTATTGAGGATAATATTGCTAAGTCTTAAATTTGAAGCGTGATATCGATGAAAATTAACTGATTTCGTTAGTTCAGTGGTAGAACGTTGTCCCGGTAAAACATAGGTCCTGGGTTCGATTCCCAGATGCGACTAATACCTTCTTGTTTTCTGTGCCATTTTTCGGGCAGAGGAAGGATTGAAGTAGACTGAATGCTGTAGAAATTAGATCTCTGAGACGAATGTGCATTAAAACCATCTAAGATCGTGTGAAAAATGTTGAGATTCGTAAATGATGAAGGAAGGTGGAATATATGACGCAAACGTGAATGGAAGAAGAAGGAGAAGGGAACGTTCGAGGAAGACATGGCACGATGAAATGAATTAAATAAGTCGGGCCATGTTTTATCCACTATGTACATTTGTTATTTAATAACATTTATTTGCTACCGGTTTCGTCGCATTCGTATCAATCACCATCATTCTTAAAATTAACTTAAATTAAACAAGTACAGAAATAATTAGACTATATATTTTTACTACACCAATCGTATGGTCAACTGCATTATTTGTTTCAAACATGGCCGAAACATGGTAACTTATTATCAAAAACGTTAAATACAAAACTTTGCATAAAAATTGGCCATAAGTGCAAAATTAAATCATAACTAACAGCTTTACTAGCACCTAAAACCTTTATGTTCAACCATTACCGTATTAAGTTTATTAGTTTTATTTATTTACGATTTTAATCCAGCAGGATTGAGTGGTTAGTGCAAACCAAATCTGCCATTACATGAAATATATACAAATATAAAAAGAGAAATTAATACAATAAAAAAGGTAAAATATGTGAAAAGAAAATGAGAAAATAATAACAGGGAATAAATTAAATTAATTTAATTTAAGAGATCGTCTTTCAGGGTGGAAGTCGCATCATATGCATCCATCACTCATTAAGTGGAGAGCTGAACCACTCGGATGCAGCCACGACAATGGCGCTGGTTGACGTCCTGCCCCAGAAGCTGGCTAGTCGGTGGCGAAGTAAGGCGGGGAATGGGTGGACCCTCTCTTGAGTGAAAATCGTAAAGGCACTGCAGAACCTTGGAAGTTGCAGAAGTTGCCTGTATGCGTTGTTGTAGCACACCCTCAGCTTGTCCCATTGCGCTATTGTATTGCGACCACACCTCAGTAGGGCAGTGCAGTATGACTTAAAAAGCAGTTTCCTGACATCGTCGCTACAGTGGTAGAACCGCCTTGAGAGCATTCCGGCGCGTATATTGATGGCTTTTCTTTGTCGTTCCATATCTTCCATATCGTTCATGTGTTCTATAAGGATATGCCCCAGGTATCTGACCTGCGAGGCCACAAGCAGTATATTTCGTAGTCGGATTGGTGAGATATTTAGTGGCTCATTTTTGTGTACCGCCCGTCATTTGGGTTATTATTAAAAAAGTAGGTTAACTTTTTTTTTTTTTAATTAGATTTCGCAATAACAATATCAGTCACACGACTGACTAGTAACATAACTTGTACGAGAGAGACGAAAATACCCAAACACATCCGTTAGGTTTGGCTGACCTCGAAACACTAAACGAGATGACGCAGGAACAAACTTGACGTATACGAATGTTTTGTGGGTTTCGGGTATGGCTTTTTTGTACCTGAACGTACGGGATACGGCTAATATAATACGGTAAAGCGGGTAAATAGAACTTAAAAAGTAAAAAAAACTATTCGAAAGATTTATCTTGAAAAAAAAACGTTATTGGTATTTTGGCCATCTCTGATAAAATACATGTCTTTCTAAAAAAAGATAGTAACATTGAGAATGTTAGTAAGTATTATCAATATAGGATTAAAAGTGACCATTTAAAATATCACACCTCCGGCGATAACCGGTGCCCCCGCCCTCTGAACAACTTATCCATAACCGGTATTCAACCGCAGGTCAAGCAATGGACGGCGTGGCGATACTAAACAAATCGACTCCAATCTGGTCAGGTAGGAGATCATTACTCCATTTTATAGTTTAATTAAAATTAATTATTATAAACAAAAATTGTGTACGTAAAATTAATAAAATATTATTGTAAAAAGAAGTACAAGATAAAGTCTCAATTATTCGGAGTGGGACTAGAGTGGGAAAGGGATAAAAATGGAGAAGAGGAAGGATTGATAGTACCTGGCTATTCAGATCTAGTCACCAAATATGTCTAAAGCCATTTCCATTAATAATATTTAGTTTTTTTTTTCGTTGAAAGCCAGTACTCTTCGCGTTGTTGAAACATTAATTTATTTTAAACTTGTTGATGTGTACCCGACCTTGCTCGGGTTTTTGTTATTGTTTTTGGAATACAGTTATGAAGTTGTGAATTTTTGCTTGTCGTTTGACGTGATATTTTGCAATAATAATATGTCGCTTCTGAATTGTGGACTGAAAGTATGTACAATTTACACCATTAGTTTTTTTTTATAGTAGATTTAAAATTAAAACAATTCTCTATTACACTGTACTAGAAGTTACAAGCCGGTTTCGCTATTTGTTAGAGTTTCAGCCACCGACGTCAGAATGAATAGACTTGTATTATGTAGTATATGACGGCTGGAAGCAAAGGTTTACTGACACCCATTTCGGCACCAGCTTTGGTTCATTGCGGTCCACCTTTATTTCGAGTGACTGCGGTAAGCAAATTAAAAAATATTTATAAAAAGGGTCAAATTGAATTCTCTAACCAAATATTCTGTTTTGTAAACAAATCGTACCTTTTTAATTAGTTGCCGTTTTACTTAAACTGGCGGTACACCTAGCTCGTCCCCTGGTCCTCTTATATTTATTTCTTCCCTTTGCGTGTTAGGGCATCTCTGTGCATTATCTACTCTGTGGTTTCACCACTCTTCGAATTGTCAGTAATATTTTTTAAGAACCCATTTTTAAAAATTAAAACGAATATCTCATCTCACTGCACCACCTTCATCTCTGCAGCATCCAGGTACCTCATTTGGCCGCTCACGTCTCGGCTCCCATTGGCTGCTGGCTCGCGCCACCTGCCTTTGCCACTACCCCGTTCACTTCTTCTCACCCATCCTCCTCTCCTTCTCCATCCTTTTCTTCATCCACTGTTTCTTCTTCTTATTAAATCTTACACACTTCTGCAATCGGCTATACAGATACTGAAAATATATGGTAAGTTTTCAGGGCTGCCAAAACGTTGTTTCAATGTTTATGTTTTCAATTTGATCAGTGTTTTCGGGATTATTATGGGTCTCGAATTGGCTTTGAGTTAAGTTTAACATATAATCCGTATTTTAGCCATAAAAACAAGTATAAATTTCACCAATACTAGAGGTTTGGTCAATGAATTAGAGTAACGTAAATGAACTACCATACTTCGGTCAATCCTAGATTACGCCTAGTTAGGGTTAAGCCGTGGTATCAGGAAGTTTAAATTATATTCAGGATATTTTTTTGTCTGAACGTAAATATTTGTTAAGCTAGGCTTAAAAGCAGCTGGTATATTAGATGTTTAAGTTTAATGTTAAAACTTAATGTTCAAGTTTGATGATAAAATTTGATATTTAAGTTGGACACTGCTTGATATATATAAGTTTGATGTTTAAATTTGGTGTTTAAGTTGGACGCTTGAGTTTGATGTTAAAAATTATTGTTTAAGTTCGATATTTAAATTTGATGAATAAGTTTTAATGTTAAAATTTTATTTTTAAGATGGACGCTTAAGTTCGATAATTAAGCAAGATTGATGTTAAAATTTGATGCTTAAGTTGGACGTTTAATTTTGATATTTAACATTGATGTTTAAGTTTGATGTTTTAATTTGATGTTAAAGTTTGATAATGAAATTTAATGTTTTAATTTGATGTTTAAGTTTGATATTGAAATTTGATGTTTTAATTTGATGTTTGATGTTTAAGTTTAATATTTAAATTTGATGTTTAAGTGTGATGACTAACATTTATGAAATTTTTGATAATAATAATACTAATAAGGTTTTCGTAAAAAGCATTTACTTTGTGCTTTGACATTTTTATTAAATAAAACAAACACTTAATAATAATATTTCGATGATTTCTAAAATTACAATTTTTTTTTAAAGTTATTCATAGTTTGTGAATATAGCCTATTCCTGACTGGTGGATATTTTAGAACATTTATCAGAATCTATGACGAAAGGGTAACAATGTAATTATTTTATTACAAATCTAACATACATTTAATAAGTCATCTCTGACAACCCTATTAAAAAAAAACCAATAGCGATAAAGTATAGACAGCGGTAGGTACCGCCTAGCTTCGCGGCTTCCTGCCAGTTCAGTCCTAGTCACCTACCTGTCTGGAATTCCGTTTCCCAGGTGCATTGAACCAGATCAGGAGTCTATTATTATTACGTCATATTAATATTTATGTGGGAGATATTTTGCTATTGCAGCTGCGTCGGTCTGGGAGTCGGGAGGTCACGTTTTATTCTAAATTTATTCTAGCTCTTCGATAATGGCTCCGAAGGCTGAAACTATCTCATTGGTGAAAGACCAGCATTCAGAATTTTAACGTCGCTTAAAATGGTTTTAACCGTGTTTGGTGACTAGATCTAAATCTTCTAAACCTTGCCCTTCCCCATATCCTTCCTTCCCCTCTGCTACACAACATATGATATTTTTACTAGTTATCATTATTGTCGAAAGCAAAAAAAAAATAGAAAAAAATTACTATAATTTCGTCATTTTTAATTTATTTTTATGATTAAGAATACATTTTCTACGATGATTTCAAATCTGCCATTTTTGATTTGCCGCAAAAACGACATGTCCGTTCGTTTGTTCGTGAATATGGCGTTGTTGACGTCACGCCGACCAGCGTCAGTGACAGCCGTCTTACCAGCCAGTGGCGTTATGTACATCATAATGACGTTTTAGTCAGTTCGTACAGTTTCGGAATGTGCGGTTTGAGATTTTATTAAATTACGCATTCTTAGTGCGATTACCAGAATCAGAAATATACACTTTAAAAATCTTTCACACCTTTTTTAACTCCTATTGGGGATGTCATAGTCCCTCAGTTGAGACTCTTGTGCGGTATCCTATGTTTTATTAAAAATAATAATATGTTAATGCAATATTAATTATTATTAATCATTATAGATAATATTATTAACTCCAAAATCGAAACACGAAACCGAAAAGACACAGACACGTCGGATTCGAACCCATCCGAACATGGTATACCCGGGACCTGCGCTCTGTGCCAACTGAGCTTCGACTTCTAAGAACTGGCATTATCATCCTCAATTAACTCCCAAATATTTTTAGGCTGCTACCTTTTTATAACTGTAAGATTCTGCCAGAATTTATTCGAAATCGTTAGATAGTGTCTCGGATATGTCTATCAGATTTTCTTTATTTATTTATGTGTGACATCTGTTGATTTTTAATATCTGTAAACATTATGTTCAATTATTAAAAATATATTAAAAAGTGATTTTTAATCTTCAACAAGTTATTAAAAAAAAATTATAACTATTTTTATTGGTCAGTTGGATAATGGCTTTGAAGGCTGAAACGTTTGTTATAATATTAATAGTAATAATGTTTTTACATTTATTTTTTTTATAACAAATACAAAAAATAATGATATCCTCACTGGTATTTCCCGTGCTGAGGATTTCATTTACATAATATGAAATTAATTTATATTAAATTGATGTGGTTGTTGAAAAAAAAATTGCAAGGCGAGGTGTTTTAAGTGCAGTTGAGTGGTTTCGGCGTTAGTCTGTATTTAGTGATAATATATTTTCTATTTCAGAACGTATTCAGCGTTTTATTTGAATTTGTAATTATTTGATTTTGTTATTTTTGAAGGAGAGTGGGATTTTGTTGTAGAGTTTAGTACCATAGTATAAGAAGCTTTTTTGTCCAAATGTTGTGATTGTGGTTGTATGTATACACGAATTTCAACATTTTGCACATTATGATACATGGTTTTACCACATATTCGTCTCAGAGACTTCATTTCTTCAGCATTCAGTCTGCTTTCATCCTTCCTCGTCGAATAAATAAATAAATACATAAATAAATAAATAATAAATAAAAATTTCTTAATTGATAAACTAAAGTTCTTAAAAACTTAAGACAAGATTTTTGTGCATAGCGCAAAGGGTAACAATTATTTTTATAAACAATAATTATTAGCCTGAAACACTCATCCAAATTGAAAAAAACCTTTCCGAGCAAAGATAAATGATGCCGAACCTCGCACCCTTCTGATTGCCGGTCAGATGCTCTACCGTTGAGCTACGTCGGCTTATCGCAAACCCGCCAAGTTAATCAATATATACTAGTGTTTCATTCAATAATTACTGTTTTTTATTATATTTCACCAGTAAACAACCAACTTTATTAGTATGAGAAAGGCTTGTAACGGCTAAATCTCTCAAATAGATGGCGTCGAGACAAATTATGGCGGGTTTGCGATAAGCCGACGTAGCTCAATGGTAGAGCATCTGACCGGCAATCAGAAGGGTGCGGGTTCGAGTCCTGTCGGCGACATTTATCTTTGCTCGGAAAGGTTTTTTTCAATTTGGATGAGTGTTTCAGGCTAATAATTATTGTTATTAAAAAAAAATTCTTGTTCATATTACAAAATCAAAAAAAAAATAGACGATTTTTTCTTCTTGTCATTTTTATACTCTCCCTAAATTGAGCTCCTGTAGCCCGTGGTTATGGGAGGAGTATTGACATAGATACATTATAACATTTTAAAAATTTCGTTTAAAGGCTAATACAATTATAAATCGGAAAGATTCTTCGAAACTGCGACCTGTGGGTCCGGAGCCAAGTTGCTTACCCCTCGGCAACGGAGGTCATCATTATCATTACTTAAAAATAATTCACAAACTGTGATATTTGCTTAAAGCTCATTCACCTTAATTTTATCTCTGCTATAATCTGGATACCTTGCGTCCTTCTCAGTTCTAAGTTCTAAGGTATTTTCATCTTATTATTTTTACCTGTAACTTTTTGGTCGTGTCAGGATCGATCTCAAACGGCAGGTGTTTTATGAATTAGCCACGCCTTGGACCACTGAAGAGGTGAACGATAGAGGTGCGTTGCGGTGTGTTTTTTTTAACAAAAGCAAGCTCAATTTGACCTTACTTTTTTTTTGATAATTGTTAAAAATGTTTTTAATTATTGAAGATAAAACTCTCAATATTAAACATGAAGTCGAAAATACACAGAAAATAATAACATAACTGTAGCAACTGGGAATCGAACCCAGGAACTCATGGTCTATCGGCGGCCTTGCTCTCTAAACGATTTCTAATAAATGTAAATATCATCTTCAATTAATTCCTATTTATTTTTGGCTATTACCTTTTTATCATGATCCACAGAGAAGTTAATTACTAGAAAAAAAAAACAAAATAAGGAAGGCTAGGGGCGAGCTTAGGGCGGTCACTGTCATTTGACTAGTGAATAAATGCATCTCGACAGTCTGCAGGCAACTCGCATTGCCGTACAAAGAATTAGTATTCACTCTTCGTAAAGTAAATCTTCTAATGATCAACTAGTCCTTTTTACAATTGTGCGAAATTTATGGAAAATCTCCCCTTTTTCCGTAGCTGTGGAACAGATTTTAAAGTAAGCCAAATAGCCAATAAGTAAAACAGTAAATAAGAAAAAGGCTTGCTTACAAAAAACGAATGTTTTGTTGAAATATTTAGTTTGATTCTTCTTACAATTTAACGTGAACCGCTACGTGGACATCTGCGATTTTCTATCTATGCGCAGGAAACCATAATTATTGGTTTATTCCTTAAAATCTTCAAATGATCGTTCGCCGCCAGTCAATACACAGATGATGGCGTCATGTATTCGACAAAATGCGTGAACCCGCCCGGTGACAAATTTAGGTTGTCACGTAGTTGCCTCCAGTCTGCAAATTGTAGTCAAATTAGACTATTATATCACGTCTATTCATTCGGAGGTCAGTGGCAATATCAGTTTATTTTAAAATTTTCATAAGGTCACTTCTGGGCATTATCTGTTCAGAGTCTTGGACCAACTTAGGAATTCATACCCCGTTTTCGTTCGTTTCTCCGAGGACAAAGAAATGGGACGCTGTATTTTTACATGAGGACGATGACATAAAAAAATGTTTAGGCTGGTTTGTTTATTGGGTTTTGAGTCGACATGGTCTTGCTCCAACCGTTGGGAGGATTTGGAACTAATGGATTATTTTTTACTAATAAGAAATATATGACTGGAAAATAATACTACAGTCATAGATAATAACCAGAGATGAGCTCAATGATTTTTATCAAAATGTGAATACCGCACAAGAGTCCCAATTACTCCCAACCACCTGGAGCCAGTGAGACTTTGGCATCTCCGATAAGGAAATCCAGAGAAAAATATAATGGCTTTAAAAATATATATTCATATAGATCAGCAAACGCCGATTCTGAATATATAACTTTTATTATATATATATATAATTATATGTAGAATTTATAAATCGTTGTTTAAAAGTGAATAAAAAATCATCTCATTAAGACACTTTGTTATGTTTGTACCATTGCGTTTAGAACATCTGACATCACGTGCGAATTCTGTTTTAATTAGTATGAACATTTTTATTTTTCGACTTTCTTTTGTATTTTTATAATGCATTTTTTTAGTTTTGGCGAAATTTAAACTTATTTTGGGTGACTTTAAGCTCTACAATTGTTGTTCAAAATAAAATAAAAACTTTTATTGATGAAATAAATTAGAATATTCATGAGCACACCAATTGTCAATAGGGATATTATGATAATGTTAATGCTCAATACTATTATTATTCTTCGAGAAAAGTTTTTTAAAAAGTTACATAATTTTATTAATTGTGTTTAGTTATGGTTTCCCATGAATGGAAAATAAAATTATGTACGGTAAAGCTAATCTTCGTTTTGACATTTGAAATTCTAATCTCAAAACTGATCAACACCGACCGTCCAAAGGTTTGGAGCGTTTTGGCGGTCTTTGAAAAATTGAAAATTATTTTAACTATGGAAATTAACTTTGGAAAAAAAATACCGTGAAATTTAAGTTTGAACATTATCATTGAAAAAAAAATGGACTGGAGTTCCTTATTGAGGAATATTGTGAGGGTGAAGGTAATGTCTAGGGGAAGGAGAAGAAGAAGAGGAAGGTGGGGAAATACTAAGCTATTCAGATCTAGTTAACGAACACGGCTAAAGCCATATCAAGCAATGTTTCAATTCTTATTGGTGGTCTTTCACCAGGGCCATACTGAAAGTCTCTTCCACTTCACAACGTGAGCAAATCTCTATATATAAAGATGAATGTTTGTCTGTCTGTCTGTCTGTCCTCGATTTTCCCGATAATTACTCAGCACAGTTTGTACTTATTAGTGCCGGGAAGGTTTAGAGAGTGGTTTGAATGAAATCCAATATGTAAAACTGTTGCTGTAACGTTTTAAAAATAGTTTGAAAAACATTGAACCCACCATGTTGTATTGAGGTTAGCCCGTAGATATACCGCTCTGGTTAGTGACAGATTACATATTTAAAAGAAGAAGGTTTGTTTAGGTAAAATATTTTCAAAATGGAAAACACAAGTAGGTACCTACTAAAGAACTTTATTATTTAGATATGTACAAAAAAAAAGTTGGGAAAGAAATAAAATTGTTTACTTGTTTAGAGATAGTAATAGTCGTCACGAGGCATTACTTTCGCTGTCAAATCAATCATGGCACTTAAACGATAAGCAAGAAGTCACAACTGCATAACTTTATTAAAAACAAAAAAAAAATCCCGAGCAAGGCCGGGTACACATCAGCGATAGGATTATAACAAATAATAATGAAATAGTAGTGAATAATTTAATAAGATACAGACGAAACAGAAAAAACTAATAAACATATGAAAATAAAGCATTTACGGAGCTGTGGCACTTATTCAGAATCGAAACGCTGCTTTAAATTACTTTAGCTGTGTATGGTGACCAGATCTGAATAGCCAGGTATTTGCCACCTCTCTTCCCCTTCTCCTTCTCTCACAACATACCCTTATTTGCTGATCCCATAGTCTCACTGGCTCCAGACGCTTTGGAGCAGTTGGGACTCTTGTGCGGTACTAAGATAAATTTAAAAAAAAAATCCATCCATCCCCAGTGGGATCCGGCTGGAGAAGTCAAGGGGTCTCCATCAACTGGCCTCTCTCGATCTGGCCCATCACGCAGCTGGTGGTTAGACGCCTCCGCCGCCAAGACCTGGATAAACCTCACTCTATAAACCCGGGTACCCTTTGCTAAGTCACCAAACTTAACGGACCACTTGGGGTGACCTATGGCAGAGGCGTTGGTTATCCAATAAACCTTCCAAATAATGATGATCGAATGTGGAACCGAGCATTTTTTTGCAACACTGCATCGATTTAAAAAAAGGTAATCGTTCTGCCACCAAGTTAATTGAATTTGATACCCGGGAACTATCTGGATCACTGCACAGTGAACAGCTAATACCTAGAAGTGTAATTTATTCCGATTTGAAAGTAAACTGGGGCGTTTTTCCTTAGGCTTAAAGACTTCCTGATTAACTGCGGAATTTCGGTGAGAAATAGTAAAAAAAATCGTAAATAGGTTGTTCCTGATTATTTAAAACACAAATTGATGAAATATCTTCAAGTGATACAAGATTTTGAACCAAAACTATTAAAATCAATTAACTTATATTATAATTAATTTTAATACATTTTTATTTTATTTTTAAATATCATAAATAAGCCTTCTAACGAAGTTTTATAAAAAGGTACCTACCTCATTAGATAGTAATGACCTTTTTTTGTCTCTAAGTTTTATAAAAAGGTACCTACCTCATTAGATAGTAATGACCTTTTTTGTCTCTAGTTCTAAAAGTGACATTTGCATTTGTGCCGACCGAAGAGGTGGGTCATTCCACTTATTTTAAAAATTCGGTTCCAATTCCAAGTTTAGCCTCATGGACTCGATTCCTCGGGCTCGACTTTCGTCCCTTTCGGTCCGCATAGGTCCGCCGTTCCGGAATCAAAAATCGTTCATATTGCAATAATGAATAGGAATTTCGTTTCTGACTCCAATCCAAAACCTTGGCCGTTCCTTAAGTGTGAGTTCGGAACGAGTGAATCCGGATTTGCGAACTCGGTGTGAGTCCACCGCCTTCGGAATCGAATTCATTGGACTCGGCCGGTCGTACCGACTCTCTTCAATGCCGCGCTTGACGTGAATTGTTGAAAATGTCAACAAGCTAATTATGTTTAAAGTAAATAATAACGTAATTGGTAACATACTCAATATTTAGTTTTTCTCTTGTTAAAACATCGCAAATATTGACATTTTTTTATGAATATCGCTCGCTGAATTCAGCTGACAGCTGTCATCCGAGAGATCTGGAACCGCAGTTAAGTAAGAAGGTTTTTACCCATAGGAAAACGTTAAGGAATCTTCCTTAAATACCTAAAGCATTTTACACATATTATTATGTTGTCAAGTGTGCAATAGTACTGATCCCAACCCTGATGTATGGCAGTGAGGCATGGAACTGGCAGAGGAAGTATGAAAGTAGGCTGAATGCTCTAGAAATGAGATATCCGAGGCGAATTTGTGGTAAAACTTTGTATGAACGTGTGAAAAATGTTGGGATTCAAAAATAATGCAAGGCTGATGTAAGCGTAATGAGTAAGATTAAGAAAGGGACGTTTAGATGATTTAGGCATGCAATAAAAAGTTGTCCAAAGAAGCGATTCTAGCTCCACAATGGAGTGCTGATACCAACCCTGATGTATGGCAGTAAGGCATAGAACTGGCAGAGGAAGGATGAAATTAGACTGAATGCTGTAGAAATGAGATCTCTGAGACGAATGTGTGGTAAAACCATGTATGATTATGTGAAAAATGTTGAGATTCGTGAAGAATGCGAGGCTGATGTAAGCGTAACGAGCAACATTAAAAAGGGACGCTTAGATGGTTCGGGCATGTAGAGCGAATGAACGAAGAAAGGAGTGTAAGGAGAATATATGATGAGAATATATAGAATGTGAATGGAAGAAGAAGTCGGGGACGCTCGAGGAAGACATGGCATGATCAAGTGAATCAAATACTTGAGTCGGGCGATGTCAAGAGTTAGAATAACATAAGAGAATATATGAGACGATGTATGAATGTGAATGAAGCAAAGAAGTGTATACCAAGATCGAGTTGTTTGGCGGTCCGTCCTCTCTTCCCACCCCTGCGGGGAAACGGCGCGATGGTTGGTTAGTTAGTTATGTTCTATACTGCGCATCATGTTAAAATGGTACAATGGTAATCGTAATGGTACAACATCACCTTGTAATGGTTATCTTTTTATAATAATAAAAATTAATAAATAAAAACAATAAAAAAACGTAAAAGAAATAAAAATTAATGAATCAAAACATAAAAAAATACTTCAGTTCATAAAAGCTGAAAAGCTGTGCCAACCTTCAGAAGATCGAAACATCAAATTAAATTAAAATATGGTAGAAAGATACGTCAAATTAAAATGTTTTTTCCATCAATTTGAAAAGAACTTCTAGGCTCATTTATTCAGTCGGCATTCACGGGCATTTTCAAAATTTTTAATTCATATAACATACCCGGACATGAAACCTACAGACAGCTTAGATTTCATCATAGAGCAGTGCACGCCACTGCACACAATATTTTAATCAACAAACGGATTGCAATCTTTAGAGCACAGGCGTCAGGTGGGAATGCTGCACTTGTTCTGCTGGTATTTAAATGAAAGATGCTTTGAGGAACTAGCGTCATTGGTTCCTTAGGCACCGGTGCATAGTCGGGAAACACGCCAAACGCGCGCCCAACATTTGTGAACGAACGAACATTTGAGAACGGGTCGTTTCCACGACTCGTTATTGAATTTAACACCCCAGCTGTGGTACGATTTGCCGGCCTCTTTTTCTACATCCCACAACATGGGTCTCTTCAAGATAGTAGGGAAAAACGCCAAACGCGCGCCTAATATTTGTACGCGGTTGACATTTGTCACATGAGAACGGGTTGTTTCTACGATCCATTTTAGCCACAATAAAAGTCTCTTCAAGACCCATGTCTCGAGTTTAACAGCTCAGCTGTGGAATGATTTGCCAACCTTTGTGTTTCCTCTCTCCTACAATTAGGTCTCTCTACGACGATGTTCGGTCTTTCTAGACACTGCAGTGCCTCCAACATGCTCACGGAAGGGCGAGTTCCTGAATTTGCAGCCCTCATAAAAACCCGGATGGCAGAATTTAGGGTGAGGGTAAACAAATCCGGAAATGTTCTCATCATTGAATCCCGCCAGAGTCCAGATTCCAGAATAGAAGCAAAATGGAGAAATATATTGGCTCCATCAATATCAAGTACAATAATTCTGTAACATCTATTATGTTATCTTTATATTTCCATTTTTATGAATATATATAATTTATGTTATTTGTACATACTTTATGGGATGTGTGGGACTGCACTAACCTCCCCACATTCCCCAATAAATAAATAATAATAATTAATATTACTATCATTCACTCCTCTCTCTCCTCACAAATACCCTTCACACAGCATCCTCAAATTTGACATAGAGTTTGGGTTAAAAAAAATAGAATTTGATTATCCGTCCACAACACATTAAGTATTTCAGTTTTATATTATTGTGACAGCTGTTTCGGCGTTCAAGGCCATTTTGAAACTGTGCTAACCACAGTTTGAAAATATTGCAAAATGCCACGTTGAGATTACTTATTTACATGATTCTATTTACCCAATTTCAATTTTTATTTTGCCTAAAATGGTTTATTACCGATGAAACCGATTTACTGAGAAAATAATTGTGATAGACTGATTCTCTATTCTGCGAGGTGCATTTAAATCTGTTTTCCCCGCATTAAATGACAATGTTTCCTTAATTGCTTTATAATGACGTGACTGCTATTGACTTATCCAAATGTGTCACATTGTTTAAGCCTTGTGAACACACTGAGGAGTGTGGAATAAATCATTTTCCTTACATAGATACTTAGATTACTTAGATAGATAATTTTACATTAGGATCGTTCGTTCGTTTATTAATTTCTATTTGTTCAAGTAAATTTAATCTAAAACCCTTTAATTCTATATGTAAGGGTTTAGGCTGGATGTTGTGGATGAAGCGGGACGTGATTATTCAATAAAATAGTAACTGCGAATTTATGGCCTCGAACGCCGAAACATCTGTAACAATAATAAAATACTAGAACTTAATAATTACTTAAGTGAAAACCTATTACTATTTCATTTTTAACATGTAACTACGTAATTATTAAAAACTGTTGTTTTTCCAAATAAAATAACATCACATCACATAACTAAACATTAAAACTTTTTTTAACGAATTCCACGAAATAAGCACAATTTTTTTTTAAATTAAAAAATATACTTTGCTTGCACCACTTTATAAATATGCATAAATATCTACATGTGTCGACAGCGATGCTGTCGTATATATTCCCGATGATGACAGCGATGCTGTCGTATATATTCCCGATGATGACAGCATCGCTGTCGAAACATGTAGATATTTACGTATATTTATAAAGTGGTGTAAACAAAGTATATATTTTTTTAATTAATTTATTAATAATGACGCCACAAAGTGAATGCCAATCGTTTGAAGAAATTACAAAAACAATTAATATGATACATTTCCACCAGTTTATGTATTCGGTGGTTGTCACGGTAAGAACAAATTAAAAAAAAGTTTATAATATTTCCACCTGGAATGAAGCGCTCAAAATAGATTGATGATTTTTTTTAATAAGAATTTGTATAAATTAATAGATTTGAAAAGAAAACTTTGGTTTTTCTTAATTTAAATATTTTTTTTTTTTTTTAAATTTAATGTAAATCAAATTTAATATTGTTATTATTAATTTCTGCAAGTATTTTTAGTTTTTTTATTATTGTAACAGCTGAAACGCCGAAACAGCTGTCATAATAATAAAAAACTAAAAAAAATACCTGCAGAACTTAATAATAACATTATTAAATTTCATTTACATTAAATTTAAAAAATAATAATAATTGGAGTTCTACGAATTGAACACAAAAATAATTAATATATTTCTTAAATGATTGAAGTTAATATTAACAACTCAAATCTAAACACGAAATCGAAAAGACACAACAGAAAAGATAACGGTAGCAGCTGGGATTCGAATCCAGGACCTCATGGTCATTCTAGGGCTTTGCGCTCATGTCGACTGAGCTGGGATGGATTGGATTAGCTCTAGCTCAGTTGGCATATTATCATGAATAAATAAAAATACATTAAAATGAGGTTTATAAGCTAAAATAAATTATTTAAAACAAAATAATGAAATTTTGGTCCCTATTTTTATTTAACTTCTTACTGTTTAATCTCTACAGAGACGGTTGTTACAAAGTGCGAAAATTTAACCTGTCAAGGCTATACTATAGTACAAATTTATAATTCAACATATGTTTATCCCGCGGCTTAAGGGCGAAGACTCAAAGATAGCGCTAAACGTCACTTTGCGGGTTGCTAACGTTAGAAATATAACAAATAATGTATCTGTAAATTCTATACGAGTGGTTAGGAAAATGTCTAAGGTTCCGAATGGCGACAATTCTTAAAGTGCAATGCTTTCCATTCTATATGAAATATGTACTGCAATATTAAGAAAAACGCTAAAAGTGCCTTCACTGTTATGTTAACTACGCATATTGCAAACAGTTTTAATAAAAATCCTTCCATAATCTCACTTTAATAAAGGTTAACAACCGATTGAGTTAATTGGAAATACTACAAAGTACCTACATTTCTACTGTTATTCACTTAAACTTTATGAAATATTTTATTCTATGGCGCCATATAAAATTCCATACGAAAAAAATACGCCGCGCGCTGGTCTCGAGATTTCGCGAGAGCGGGTCATTCACGAGCTGACTCCAGAGGCGAGAGCACGTATGTATTTACTGTCATTATTTTATACGCGGCTACGAGATATTTAATTTGATTAGTACTAGGAACGCTGAGGAAACCGGTGTTATTCGATCGGGGTAAGCAGAAATTAAATCATTATTATTCTCCAACTAAATTTATTTGAAATCGTCTTTTAATAAATTGTTTTCTTTTTAGTTATTCAAAATGGGAAAAAATAAAGGCAGACATGTGTATAATATACAAAATAAGAGACCTGTTTCCTGGAAGAAGAAAAAACGACTAAGGTAATAATAATAACATTATTGAAATACATGTTTTCAGGGGACACTTCGAACTTCTAGAATTTTTAAACGATTTCTATCAAATCAGGTACAATGGAGTTAAGGGGTACACTGAACTCGAATTTAACGACAAAATGCATAATTTTGGTGGCATTTTTGAATTTCTTGAGTTCTTTACCGATTTCGTTCAAAATCGGGATTAGGGTGTTTGGACATGTACTGAACTCGAATTGAACGTCAAATTGCATAATTTCAGAGGCCATTTTGAATTTCTTGAGTTCTCTGCCGATTTCGTTAAAAATTGAATAAGGATGTTATGAGATGCACTGAACTCGGCTTGAACGTCAAATTGCACAATTTCAGCTGTCGCTTCGTTAGATTGTTTAATTGTGAAGAAATAAACACTTAATAGTAATAGTTACTTAATAGTTACTGTCAATTATTAATATGTTATGTAGGTACTAAAAAACAAACAATGTGTTACTTTCCTAATATCCGCATATTCTCATAAGTTACCTTATCCTATACCAACAGATTGACATACTTTACTTACATATAGTCGGCGGTGTAAATTTTGTGAATTAAAAATAAACTTTATACTTTCGCTTTTCCTCTTTTGTCCGACTGCAAATTTAAGTTTGTCAACCTTCTATTAATTTATTTTTATGCACTGAATAAATAATAAATGTATTCAGCAAATGTCTTTTATTTTGTATTTCATCAATTGCCAATACGGCGCGGGCGTGTTTTACATTATCCACATTTCCCCCAAAAGAGTCGGCGGCTTGCGGTGCTCCGTTCTATCGAGTTTGGCGGCTAAAATACCTAACGGCGATGAGTACGTGGTCTTATACTGGACCCTTAAAGAGAAATTACAACATGTTTAATTTATAATACTAGATTTACAAGCAATATCAAATTAAGAGTTCTGAAATACATAAATAATTTTTTCATTTATTTTTTTATTTAATATAATTCATATAAAATATTTAATAGTACAGATATGTCTTAAGAGCCAATTACAAAAAAAGTATAAATTTATTTAACAGAAAATGCCCAAATCAATAAAGACGTTAGTTAAGCGGTTACCCCGGATAGGTAGAGGTCCTGGGTTCGAGTCCCAGATGCGACTGAAATCTTTTTAATTTCTGTTGTTTTTTCGGTTTCGTGGTTCATTTGGGATGTGTTAATATTATCTTCTTCAATGATTAAAATATTACAATGAGGTGTACAAACTTCAATAAGTTATAAAAAATAAATTGAATGTTTCTTTATTTAGAGATAGTTACTTTCACTGTCAAAGCAATTATGGCACCCTAATGACAAGCAAGAATTCACAATTTCATAACGTTTTTCAAAAAAAAAATTTTTTGAGCAGGGCCGGGGATTCATCAGCTAGTTCATTATATTTTCATAGTAGATGGGATAATTTTATTTTATTTTTTATCACCATTAACCCCAAAATAATTACTTCATTTGTATCTAATTGTGAAAAATCGATTTATTTAATGGCATTTATTCATAATTAAAACAAATATATGAAAAAGTCCTTCTAATCCGTACTACATATTTGCTATACCTTTTGATGAAAAAAAGATCATTCAGTTTGGCTGATAATTTTGGGCTCAAATCCAAAATTCTGTTTTGTAGGAAACGGGCCGCGTAGCCGTTCGCCTTGAGCCCCTTTATTTTATTTATATTTATACATTATCGACCGGTTTCGGTTGAACTCAAACTTCATCAGGAACGAACACATTTAAACTAAATTAATATACATAGATATATCATAATGAAGAGAGTGAAAGTGGGGGAAAGAGACAATATATCAGAGTAGAATAGTGGTAGATATAGGGTTATGGGAACGGGAGGGGAAGAAAGCGAACATCCTTTAAATCTGATTTTGTGTTAAATCTAATTGTTAATTTAAAATACTGCAATTTTTTTTATTTCTAATGCTTCTAAGTTATTAAGGCGTAAACCTATTCCATTTTTATGCATTACTTGTACTCCTGTATTTTTATCAAAAGTATGGTTAGTATTAATTAAGTGTTCGGAAAATTCTGAAAAACGTACTTGTTAAACATCTAATGTGTTCTTTTACTCTAATGTTGACGTTTCTCGCGGTTTTACCGATATAAATTGCCGGGCAAATGTTGCAGTAAGTTTATAGATGCCAGAATGGCTTAATGTCTCTTCTTTATCTTTACGATTAGTTTAAAATTTGCTTAAGTTATTATTGGTATAAAAAGCTGGTCTTCTGATGGAAGATTTCACGTGCACAGGTAGTAAATTTACTTATATATAAAATGCCCTATTTGGGAATTATTATTATTGGTTAGAAGACCATTATAGAGAAATTTATTTGTTGAAATTCGGCCTTGTCTTTTTGATAGAATTTTGTCAACTAGATTATGGTCATATCCGTTATTATTAGCTATTAGTTTGATCACAGAGAGTTCATTAGAGAAAATATTATTAGATAGTGGGATGGTGACTAGTCGGTGAATCATGCTGTGTAAATCGGAGTGTTTATGTGAGATAGGATGGTTGGAGGTATCATGTATTATGGTGTCGGTAAATGTAGGTTTTCGGTAAATATTGAAGCTAATTTTGTTGTTAATAATAGATAAAGAAAGGTCTAGAAAATTGGATTTATTTATGGAAGGAATTGAGAAGTAATAAATAGGAAGGTGTTAAACTGGCGCTCTATACCTGTCCAAACGTAAAATACAACATCCACATATCATTTCCAAATTTCCGTTGTTTCAAATAAAGGGGATTCGCATTTAAATATGCTATTTTCTAGGATATCCATGGAAATTTCAGCAAAAAATGGGGCTAGTTGGAGCCCCCATGGATAAACCATATTTATGCTGGTACACAACATCACTTAACTAAAAACAATTTTGTTTTAAACGAACATTAAATAGTCGAGTAAGATCATTGGACAGGTCATTGGGTAAATGGGAATTATTCAGTAGGTTAGCTATTAAGGGTTTATATTCAATTACAGGTGGATTAGGGAACAAATCGCCAAACAAAATAAGCTTAGAGTTAGAGTGGAGAACTAAGTCTCTCAATTTATGCTCTAATTCCATTTTCTTACATGAATGCCGCACAAGAGTCTCAACTGCTCCCAGCCGTCTGGAGCCAGTGAGACTATGGCATCCCCAATTGGGAAATGTTGTGAGGCTGAAGGTATTTGGAAGGGGAAAGAGAAGAATTGAATTTTTGATTGAATATCTTGGGAAACAACATATGGGAATTGTTAAATAAATTATGCTAATTTAAAATTAGGTGAGACGCAACAGGAAACCACCGGCCTAATAGGGGGATTAGTTTTATGAATTTTCAGGAATCCATACAAAGTGGGTATTTTTGGATTTTAAGTAAGGAATTTAACTTGATCATACGATAAGTCTATGAACATTGGGTTTTTGCAATCTTTCAAAGCATTTTTAACAATTCGTTGGAATTTATTAGTGGGATCTGATCGTAATATTTTAAAATTGTCACTAATTAAAAAATCTTCAATTTTACAGTTATAATCTGATCTGGGCAAAATTCTACTCTGATATATTGTATCTTTCCCCCAGTTTCACTGTCTTCATTATGATATATCTAACTAACTAACCATCACGCCGTTTCTTCGCGTCGGTAGGCAGAGAGAACGGACTGTCAAAGAACTAGATCTTGGCATACACTTCTTGCTTCATTCACATTCATACAGCGTCTCATACATTATATTCTTTTATTCCGACATCTGACATGGCCCGACTCAAGTATTTGATTCACTTGATCGGGACATGTCTTCCTCGGATGTCCCTGGCTTATTTTTCCATTAAAATTTTCCATTAAAAACACTCCTTTATTTGCTCATTCGCTCTACACGCCCAAACCATCTTTCTTAATATTGCTCATTACGCTTACACCTGCCTTGCATTCTTTACGAATCTCAACATTTTTCACGCAATCATAGTTGGTTTTGCCACACATTCATCACAGAGATCTCAGTTCTACAGCATTCAGTCACTGTCATACATCAGGGTTGGTTTCAGCACTACATTGTGGACAGCTAGCTTCGCTTCTTTGGATAACTTTTGTTTGCGCCAACCGCGTTCAGTCCTCCATTAATGGAGTTTCCTGCATTCATCCTTTTATTTCAATATCCCTATCAGTCTTTCCATCTCTCGTAAATATACTTCCCAAATACACAAACTCATCGACCTGCTCCAAATATTCATCATTCACAACTATATTGCACCCTGTTTTCGTACTCTCTCTTTCAAACATCATGACTTTAGACTTACTTACATTCATAATTAGCTCATTCTTCATACATTAAAGAAAGAGTTAAAACAAAAAAAACTTTTTATTAATATAAAATATTTTAAATAGTAATTAAATGAAAGAAACTGTCTAGATATTAAGATGAAAATTATCTATATTGATAGAGAGTCTGGCTGAAAGAGGTCAATGAAACAACCTTAAAAATTACATAGAAGACGCACTAATTAGATGACATCAAAGTAAATAACTCTAATAATAAGTCGTCACAATTTGGATTAATCAAAGTTTGAAAATGGCCTTAAAACAGCTGCCACAATAATAAAAACTGAAAATACTTGCAGAACTTAATAATAACATTATTTAATTTGATTTACATTAAATTTAAAAAAAAAAAGTAACTGGAGTTTTCCTCAGCACAGGACCCTCTAGCGAAGAAGACTAAAAAACATTAAATGATCAAATAGTGTACAGAACATAATAATTAGTATACCATTTTGTATTTTAAACTGTAATTCTTTAAAGAAATTGACTTAGACCCTATTTTGTATTTACACATACTAATATATATAGCCGCTAATAAAAAAATTAATATATATATATTTGTAGCTGATAAGAGATAAACAAGCACCCGTCGACAGGCTAAATTAATAGGTTTAGCATAACTTAATTTATTTTTATAAATAGCACTAAATAAGTAAATTATTAAAAAAAAATAATAATCCAAAGTCGGGAAAAATTGAGCTTACTTCGGACCCACGGACACGCCCATACCATTACTTCTATTAGTGTTAAGTCCGAACGAATATATTTTTAATTTATTTGTGACAAATCAGGCAAAATTTTAATAGCTAGTGGCCGCCCAGTTTGGAGAGGAATTTTAATATCTCTATTCACCCACGCACGAATCACTAACCTGGTTTTTTTAAACTGCTCGAGGCTCGATCAATATTCATATATTCATGCGGAGTTCCTCAAGGCTGTGGTTTGGGTCCAGTTTTAGCAGAGATGAATTGAAACGTTTTCATTCCAAGATAAGATTGATGTGAAACATGCTCTCAGTAGCCCTAGTGAAATAATACTGCTTAAAAAGTTGAAACGAAGACTTCGGGTTATTTCTCGTCACAGTTTACAACCAACAATCTTTAGGTCTAGGTATTTAAAAGAAAATAATAATTACAGTTCTTTGTTCAAGACGGTATGCAGGGGTGCTGCAATGCAACACTTTCCACAAGTGATGATGATAAGACATACACATAAATACATACATCATTCATACATCTTCTTCCCCTTGTTCTACTCGGGACAGGGACACATCTAATCGACAAGGCGTCTCCAGGCATCCTTGTTCTGTGCCACGTCAACGAAATTCATCGATAGTATGTCATGCCTTTCCTCGCACAGCGTCTGGAATTGCTTCTCCCACCTATATCTGGAGTGGCACACGGGTGACTGGACGTCTTCCCTCTGGAATATCACTTTCCCCGAAATTCGACCTTCTGGCATTCTTAATACGTGCCCAAGCCACTTCAGTTGCGACTTTTATATAAAAAGGTGGCAGTGCTTTCATGTTTAGTTCCTCCCGGATCATCGAGTTTCTCATTCGATACCATTTTGTGACTCCTGCAACTCCTCTCAAAGATCTAATTTTGGTAGCTTGGACCCTGGAACGCGTTTGCTCGTTCAACATTCAGATCTGGTGACTATAAATAAGCATGGACTTACGACTTATGGGTAGGAACCATACGCGATGCGAACTCAGCTGACAATATTGGCGTCGAATATTGAATTTATGTGAAATCCTCCAACCTTAATGTAGTTATAGTTATATCGATGGATCTGTGACTATTATAATGAAACATGGGTACCAACTCTTCTAGCTCTCGTTAAATATCTCGGAAAGTAATGAATTGAAGTTGAATATGAACAAAGACATGATGTACGTAAATCATTGCTTTACAATTCTGTGAATTTGTTACCTGTTCGTTCTATATTGTGGTTTAAAATTGTGAATCAGCGTACATCTCAATCTGAATATAACTAAATAATGGTCCATGATCATAACACGAGCCTAACTGCAAACTATGGTCTTCTTATTCCCAGATACCTACGTAAATACATTAGAATACTATGTTCCAAAAATTTACAACATGTTGCCAATTCAATATAAAATTGACAATAATTTTCAGAAGTAAACTGAAAAAGTGTAAAAGTTTTTTTATATTAATATTTTTTTCTTTCTTTTATTTTTTTTTGTATGATTTTTTCTGTATTTTTTTAGAACGCTTTTTGGTTGTTATTTTCCTTGTACTTTTGTACCCTTTTTTATGTATTTTTAATTTTTGCTAATATTCTTTTACTATAATAATGTGATATACATGCAACTAACTTATTTTTAAAATGTGGAATGTTTTAAGAACCCGTTGACACTGATACCAATCAATTGAGCGTGTCTTTAATATAAAAAAATATGTAATTTTGGAAAAAAAAGGAATATCTATTAAAAAAAAGTATTTTCTTTTAAGGATCAAAGCTAATTATACGTAGTCAATTATTTGTTTCCAATATATTCATGCGGAATTCCTCAGGTTCTTGGGTTGGGTCCAGTTTTAGCAGAGATGAAATGAAAAGTTCAGTGTTGCCCTGGTGGAAAATCACGGTTTATAATTGTAAACAAAACTTTTCATTTAATATTTAAATCAGCGGTAAGCTCCTCGGCTAATACAGAAGGTTTCATTTTGAACACACGAGTCCGGCAAAAATTTTGTTTTATGCTATATTAAAATTTATTAAAAATATAACCATCCACCATGCGAAGAAGAATGAGAACAAAAATCTTAAACTAGAATTTCACGAATTTATAAAAACTGTGCATATTTCAGAATACCAGAGCTCTCCATTTGGTTGTTTTTGCTCAAACACACTAATAGATATTCAAAATATATAAATTTAAAATTTTAGAAATCAGAAAAATTTAAAAAATAGTGAAATAAATTAAATTAATAATCAAATATTTTCTAAAATAGCTATCTCTTGAAATTATTTTCATATAAATATTAATAATGAAAATAATTTCTTTTTTAATTTCTAAAACTAATTTGTTATTCAGTGTTTTAGAGTAATTTATTTTTAACATTTTTGATTAATTACTTACCTACTTTAATTAATTTTTGTTTATGTTCATAATTTGTTTATTCTTACATTATTGTTTTCTATGTTCATTTGTACTTATTATTTTTTTTTGTATTACATATTCCTGATGAAGAATGCATCGCCTCCGTAACACATTGATATGTATATATTAATAAACTGGTGAATACAAAGTAATTTTTAATTCGTTTATCATTCAGATATTCCACCTTAAAGCTACGACTAAAAAATATTGTTTAATAATCAAGTATTCCAACCAAATTCATCTTCTTACATAAAAGTCTTAAGCGGCAGTACACTGTGTTTTAAAGTTCACTAGCTGTATTATTATAATGCAGTGGCGAGAGTTCGGAAACCCGTGCACTATAAATCATAATCTGGCTACCGCAGGCCCGGGCGCCTAGGATCTGAAACTACTTATATGATAAATGTAGAGAGGCATAGATGCACTTTACGGTTGGCTAGAAAAGTGAACAAAGTTCGTTTTGACATTTTTCTTTAAATTAACTTTGTGATGAAAGATTAATATCATTGAAAACCAATTCACTTTTTTATGTTTTCAACAACAAAAAACAATAATATATTTTTATTAATATGTAGAACCTACCAGTTTTGACAAAACAAAAATGATGCCATTATCATCAGAAAACACGCTATAAAAATTGATTATTCATCAATTTTAAAAAAATATTATTATTATTGACGGCCTCCATGGTCGAGGGGTAAGACTCTTGACTACGAATCCGAATGTCGCGGGTTCAAATCCCAGTATCGTCCTGGTGAAAGACCACCATTAAGAATTGAAACTTTGCTTGAAATGGTTTTTAGCTGTGTTTGGTGACCAGATCTGAATAGCCCGGTATTTATCCACTTTCTCTTCCCTTTCTCCTTCCTCTCCCCAATACCTTCAGCCTCACAACATTCCCAATTGGGAATGCCATAGTCTCACTGGCTCCAGAGGGTTGGGAGCAGTTGGGACTCTTGTGCGGTATTTATATAAAAAAAATATTATTTTATATTATTTATTTAAAGACATAGAGCAATGTATTCCCAAGAGTTATCATTTCATCTCATTTCGGAAGTGTTAATTTTTGCTACATAATATTAAGTTTCACTAAGTTTACATGGCAAATACCTAAATGAAATAATAAAAAAAAAAACATACAAAAACAAAATACATATGCAAACAACAGGAAAATAACACAATAACAAGTAAATGTACAGGCTTCAAACGTACAGATACAATATAAATACATAACAGCGTTTTGCAAGAGAGTAATACACCTACAGTTCGAATAAATTAGTTAAATTTTCACTTTTTTTTGTCGAACTGATTCCTACCTCTTTTTGTAGTTTCTGTAAATTAGCAGTTTAATTTAAATTGTGCGATAGATATTTAAGATACTCCCAGTATCGCCCTGGCTTTAATCGTGTTTGATGGCAAAATACTTCCCAACCTTCATATTTCTCATCTCTTTCATTTCCCACATTCATCCCATAAAATTCCCCTATTAGAGATGCCATAGTCCCACAGGCTCCGGATAGTTGGGAGCACTTGAGATTTGTGAGAGGTATTCGCAAAAAAAACTTATTTCATCAAAGATATTTTAAACTTTTCCCCTGTTTTAATCAGCTATCTCGTACTCTACGCTATTAGCTAGACATCCACGTCTACCTCCGGTGTTGCCGTGCTCTCGGATATGTGGTGCAATGAATATTTACTGCCTGGCAACCCTCAGAAAGCGCGCGAAATTCGCGAATTTAAAAATGTTTTCCGTGTTTTCTTTGATATACTCGTAATGTGGATGGCCGCCATTATGAAGTTGGCCTGGGTACGTTAAAATAGGGATTTTAGTTCTCCTCTCAAAACTCTTAACTGTGCATATTTTAACATATTTAATGTTTTTTACACTTCCGAATGTTTTGCTTGGAGTTGGTGACATTATGCGATCATTTTTTCGTTTATTTTTTAGTGTGGAAACCGCTGATTATGTAAACCGATGGAAATGTGATCTACCGTGTTCGTGTGCCTATAGTTAGCTGAATTTTTCCTTACGTATGCTGAAATTGATGAAACGTTTGGGGCCTAGGAAACGTAGTATTTTAATGAAGAAACTGTAATAAATTATTACATAGTAATTTATGTTTTACAAGTATCTAGCTGATATAGTTTTGAGATAGTTTTGAGTTTTGGAGGGGTTTCCCCTACCTCTTCCCCTACCCCTACCGCTACCCCTACCCCGACTCCTACCCCTACCACTACCCCCACCCCTATCACTACCCTTATCCCTACCCCTACCACTACCCTTACCCCTATTCCTACCCCTACCCCTACCCCTACCCCAACCCCTACCCTTACTCCTACCCCTACCCCTAACCCTAACCCTACCCCTACCTCTACTCCTACCCCTACCCCTACCCCTGGCACTCTACCCCTACCCCACCCTTACCCCTCCCACTACCCTCTCTACCCCTACCCATACCCCACCGCTACCCCCCAGTCCTAACTCTATTCCTACCCCAACCCCTACCCCTACCCCTACCCTTACCCTAACCCCTACCCCAACCCCTACCCCTACCCCTACTTCTACTCATACCCCTACCCCTATCCCTACCCATACCCCCACCCCTACCCCTACCCCCACCCTTACCCCAACCCCTACCCCTACACCTACCCCTACCCCTATTCCTACACCTACCCCTACCCCCACCCCTACCCCCACCCCTACCCCTACCTCACCCCCACCCCCACCCCCCACCCCTGCAATCCCCACCCCCACCCCCACCCCCACCCCATCCCCTACCCCACCCCACCCCCCTACCCCTACCCCTCACCCCTTACCCCCACCCCTACCCCTACCCCTACCCCTACCCCTACCCCTACCCCTACCCCTACCCCTACCCCTCACCCCTACCCCTACCCCTACCCCTACCCCTACCCCCAACTCCCCACCCCCACCCCCACCCCCTAATTCCCCCACCCCCACCCCTACCCCCACCCCTACCCCTACCCCTACTCCCCTACCCCCACCCCCACCTGCCAACTACCCCTACAAAGACAGTAGCCCCCACCTAACTACAAGGAAGCTCACATAACGCACGCGTTGAGTGGTCTATACACCTGAAAAAATAGCAATGATTCTAATCCCGTTAACTAAATTTGCCACAAAACGGTAACTTACCGCTTATCACTTAACGCACTGTCCACACGCGGAAAGTGACTTGGAATTAACTGAACGATTTAGTTGCTACTTACCACTGTTCTTGTTATTGTTTTCGTCTGACATAGCTATTAGCAAGAGCAACACACTTCCAGATTGGTAGACACACCCAGTATTGTCGTGGTGAAAGATCACAATTCAGAATCGAATAGTTACGTTTCTTTGAAATGGCTCTAGCTATGTTTGGTGAACGTAATTAAATATCCAGATATTTTCCAACCTTCCCTGCTCCTATATCTCACCCTCTTTACCTCTTCTTGTCTTACAACATACCCTAAATTAAGATTCAGAACCTAAAAATGGCCCTAAACATCACGTTATGGTCTGTTCGAGCAAAACTACAAACAATTTTTTTCTTAATTATATACGGGTAGTTGAAAAAATGTATAAAGTTTGTGACAAAAACCCACAAACTAAATGCCTAACTGCCATATTATAAAATGTTTTAACGAAATTTCTAAAGCTGAAAAGAATTGTGAAATTTTTGTGACAAAACTGACATAAAATACGTATTTGAGCACAACAAGAGATCAGCATATATATATTAAATGGGCATAGCACTAAACAAATGCTAAAACTATACTACATATTTCGCAAACTAATAAATATTTTACAAAAATCTAAGCTTCCAAACAACAGCTCAACACGATTCCACATTTTCAGCCATAAAATCTTTTGACGAACTTCCCAAAGTAATACAAGCTGACTAAATTATGAAATTTTAAAGAAAAAACTTAATAAAGAATCACACGAAATATTTGGGTACCACAACAGATCAACATATGCATATTAAATGGATAGAACATATTGCGCAAAACATTAAACGGATGCGAAAACTATACTACATATTGCGCAAACTAATAAATATTTTACGAATATCTATACTAGTGAATAACAGCTCGACACCATTCCACATCATCAGTCATAAAATGTTTTGACCAACTTCCCAAAGAAATACAAGCTTAAAAAAACTTAAAATACGCTTTACAAGAAACTCATTTTAGCTGCATATTATAAATTCACTTAGAAAAAATGTGTATATGTTTATAAACACATATTATATACATGTATTTTATTTCTAAACATTTCCTTTTATTATTTTTTTGCAATTAGTGTATAGACACCAGAATATCTTGTTCACAGTAGTACTATTGAAATTAATTATATGTACAACAAACCTTGATAGTACCCCCTCTCTAAACAGGAGGATTTCTCAATTAGGGAGGTATTGATTAAAAAAAACGAAACTAAAAGGATTATGTAAGTAAATAAAAAAAATATTTTTTAGTACTTACATACCTACTAATATTACCATGTAAACAATGTTGTTTATTATCTTTATATATATATATATATAAATAAAATAAAAACAATGTAAGTTTGTTTGTTTGTTTGTTTGTCTTCGATGTTTTCGAAAATCACTCGACCGGTTTCGCTGAAAATAGGACAGTTTGTTCTTATTAGTACCGGGAAGGTTTATAAAGTAGTTTGAATGAAATCCAATGTGTAAAACTGTTGCCATAACGTTTTAAAATTAGTATGAAAAACATTGAACCCGCCATGTTGTATTGAGGTTAGCCCATAGATATAATATTTTGGTTAAGCAACAGATTGCATATACAAAAGAAGAAGGCTTTTTTGGGTAGAATATTTTATATTTCAAAAAGTACGTTATACCCGCAAAATAATTTTCTAAGCTGCCTCTAAAATTATGAAACTTGTTTTTTTTTTCATGGCACATACTTAAAAAATTAAAACAAAAATAAATAAAATACTTCTCATCCGTACTAGATATTAACTAAACCTTTAATTAAAAAAACATATATCATTCATTTTCGATGGTGCAAAACGTATAAAATAACTAAACACTGCAAGAATGTTATCATCTATTTATCTAAGCAGTTTGTAACGCAACACAATGGGTCCGCAAGCGTGTGAACCTTGACTCTACGTCACATACTGATCTACATATTATACGCTATGTAAATTCCTGTGTAACCTGTGTAGACTGGCTGGCTAGCGGACTTAAGAACAATGGATTAAGTTTACAGTAACTTCTGTTTAGATGTGTAGCTTGTAATCTCATTTGCAGGGATGGCCAATCGTTTATTAAACGCGTGGTTATAAGTTAATAATAATAATAATAATTGGATGGTTTGAATAGCGCCGTTTTTGTGAAAAATCACCTCAAGGGCGATGTACAAATATATTATTTGATTTATTTGATTACACGCCTATCTGGGCTTCTACATGGATTTTAGAATATAATAATAATAATATTTTTTTTATTTAATTTCTAATACAATTACAAATATGTTATATTTAATGCGTAAGAGAAATTACAGGTACCTATTTAATATTTGTAAAACAATGTACAAGAAAAAAGAAATATCCTAAAAATAAAAAATAAATTCAGAAATATTTAAATAAATTCAGGCCGTGGTGAAGATCGCGTCAATGAGAAGAGATTTTTTCAATTTTCAATAGAATTTCCCTTTTTTAGAAATGGAATTTTCCGATATCCTGTGAGATTTTGTTTATGAGCAAATATACTCCTCCCCACCGGGAGAAACAGGTTGGTCCTACAGGTAGGAAGGTAGAATAATCTATGACGACGCTGTCTTAGATAGTCATCATAATATAAAGAGCTATCGAAAATTACAAGTACATAGAGATTCTAAACCATAAAGTAATGAACAATCTTTTTCAAACCTTTAACAGTGACATAAAATAGAAAACTAAAACAATATTATAACACAAATCATTACACTACATTATCCAATCTACGAATCTACAATAGTACATATTGTAGGATTCATCAAAGCACTGATATAGATGACGCTTTTCTTTATAAATGGACCTGTTGCCCAGATCATGCATCCTATTGGTTAATGAATGAGACTGATAGTTGGTTGTGTAAGTGTTGCAGAAAAATGTTACAGTTTGGCTCGTGTTCCTCGACGGTACATTTAATTTTTGTACAAACAGATACAGAAAAAAACATACTTACCTCGACCATTTAACAGACGAGCTGTTGAACACAGAACGAGTCGTAGAAGTGACCTGTTCTCATTTGACAAATGTCAACCGTTCGCAATTTTTTCATTAAAATACCGTTAGAACAAGGACAGCATTCCCACCTGTCGTCTGTTCTCCAAAGATTGCAATCCATTTGTTAAGGTAGGCGAATCTATCAAAAGGACCGCCCGTTTCTGCACGGCGTCAATGGTTTTTTCAGGTATTTTAGACCAGAGTTGGCAGCCAAATTCAACAATTGGCGAACTTGCGATTTGTACAGGGTCAGCAGTTTTTTTAAAAATTTTTATATGAATACCGCACAAGAGTCCCAACTGCTCCCAAACGTCTGGAGCCAGTGACACTATGGCATTCCCAATTGGGGAATGTTGTGAGGCTGAAGGTATAGGGGAGGGGAAGGAGAAGGGCAAGAGGAGGGAAAATACCTGGTTATTCAGATCTGGTCACCAAACACGGCTAAAAGCCATTTCAAGCAACGTTTCAATTCTGAATGGTGGTCTTTCACCAGGGCGATACTGAGAGCATCTTCCACTTGGGAACGATCGCAAATACTCGTATATTATATATTATTTTTTAATGAATTAATTGTAAAACAACACAGATTAATTAAATAAAATTTACTTGCGCACGCCGGGATTTGAACTCGCGACCTCCGGATAGTCAAGAGCCATACCCCTCGACAATGGAGGCAGTCAATACTAATAATAATGTGCACGGTATAATACAACGTATTATGTTTTACTATTTTATGGTTCAATGTTAACTAACTAACTGACTAACGAAAGGACGGATCGCCTAACAACTCGATCTTGGCATACACTTTTTGCTTCATTCACATTCATACATTCTTTTCTATTATTCCAACTTCTGACATGGCCCGACTTAAGCATTTGATTCACATGACCGTGGTCAAGTTCCTCAACAAGCACGACTTTGACTTGATCTGCCGGGTTCATCAGGTGGTAGAGGACGGGTATGAGTTCTTTGCCAAGAAGCAACTGGTCACCCATTTCTCGGCGCCCAACTACTGCGGGGAATTCGATAATACAGGAGCAATGATGTCAGTGGACGACACGCTTAAGTGCTCCTTCCGGATCCTGAAGCCGGCCGACAAGCGCCACCTTGCGTACGTGCAGACCAACACCAACCGTCCCGTCACGCCGCCCAGGAGCGTCACCAAGACAAAAAAGATTTTGAGGGTCCTATATATCAATCCCCCCGGCCACCATCTTCCCCCGCCGCTCCACCCTTTTAAGAGTATTCTGTGTTATTTATCCTAAAAAATATGGATAATAATTCATTTTCTTAGCTTAAATACATTCTTGAATATAATGGAAACAATCACTCTATCATTTGTATTAGCGTCTTGCAATATATCGTAAGGAATAAATACAGTTAGCTTATTTTTTAATTTTTTTTTTCAATTTAACATTGAATTTAGTTTTGATAATTTAACTGTAATATTTGTATAGCGCCCCTGAGGTGATTTTTCACAAAAGCGGCGCTATAGAAATCGTCCGATTATTATTATTATTATTATTATTATTATTATGGCTTCCTTGGGCGTCCCCGGCATCTTATTATTAATTTATTTTTTTAATAAATATTATAATGTAATCCGAAAACTGCGCCCGCTCTCAACGCAGAATTTCCTAGCGAGACAGGTACAGATCTACTAACATCCCTCATTATAATGGATTTTATAGACGAATTAATTAAAATAAATAAAGGATGTAGAATAGAACAAAATTATCTGGAGAGGACTTTTTTGTAGAATTTGATATTTAATTATTCTTGAATTAAAAATAAAAAAAAACATTAGCCACTCATCTCAGTAGAACAGTCCCGTGTTGAGATGAATATCTGCTAGTTATTCGGTTTTGATGTATGGCTACGATGTCAACTAGTTCGCTAACTTGTTGGTTGCTCGCCCCTGGTCGTCTGTAGGTCGTGTCCTGTTAAGGTTTGTTTGTTTCCCAGTGGGAAGCGGTGACGATGAGTAGCTAGTCGCTAGTCGCTAGTAGAATACAGACACAGGTCTACCGA
This sequence comes from Halesus radiatus, assembly GCA_022606495.2. NCBI lineage: Eukaryota > Metazoa > Arthropoda > Insecta > Trichoptera > Limnephilidae > Halesus > Halesus radiatus. Next base: position 59,876 of record JAHDVE020003842.1, on the reverse strand, counting down.
TCTGCATATTAACTGTCTACTGACTATTAACAGTACAGTACCTGCTTTCATTGTTATCCGGGAGGTCCGATCTAATATTGACGTCTATAAGTTATCAATAAAAATATTGAGCACCTACCCCTCCAAATTTTCACCAATATTTAACCAATAATTAAATAAATTAAATCGAACAACACAGTTTATTTATCAAAAAACAATTTAATTTTTTAAATTTTTTATTTATTTATTTTATTTTTTATTTTTTTAAAATATTACTATTAGTATCATAATTTTCTATCTGTACGTTTAATTTTATTTTAGTGATTATTTTTCTTTTTAAATATATTTTTCAATAGTGGTGTAAACAAAGCCATTCTTATTTTAAATCATTGAAGAATATTAATAACTCCCAAATCGAAAAGACACAGAAAGGAAAAAGATTACGGTAGCACCTGGGATTCGAACCCAGGACCTCATGGTATATCCGGGATTTCCATAATCACCGGATATACCATTATGTTCTAGGTTTATAATCTAAAAATATTTTTGTCAAAAAAATAAATTATTTTTATTAACTTCTTTTAAAATAAAGTCATGAAGTTGCGAATTATTGCTTGTCCTTTGAGTGCCATAATTGATTTTACAGCGAAATCTCTAAACAAAAAATTATTTTATTAATTTTTTTTTTTAAAACACATTTAAATAATAAAAAACATTCTTACGTATGTATGCCAACTTGTGTTTTCAATTTTGAAAGTATTCTACCCAAACAAACCTTCTTCTTTTAAATATGTAATCTGTGGCTAACCAGAGTGTTATATATATGACTAACCTAAATAAAACATGGCTGCTTCAATGTATTGCATACTAGTTTAGAAACGTTATATCAACAGTTTAACATATTGGATTTCATTCAAACTACTCCCTAAACCTTCCCGGCACTAATAATAATAAACTAAAATATTTTGAGCGAAACCGGTCAAGTAATTTAATTTAATTTACGAAGCAGATCATAATATAAGTGTATATTCATAGGTATTTTAAAATTATAAAATAATTTGCAAAATTACTGCCGCAACACAGGCTAGCCTAGTGAGGCGGGTTATGTGAAACTTCAAGTATAACTGTTATTATATTATTTTCTGTTTTACTTTATAAACCACTGTACACTTACATTATTATATTATACAGTATTTTAATTATAGTTAAATTTAATTACAATAAAGATATTATCATTATTATTATTAATTATCGAGAAAACCGACGACAGACAAAGAGATAATTATTAATAATAATAATAATAATAATAATAATAATGTTTTTATTTAATTTCTAATACAATTACAAACATGTTATATTTAATACGTAAGAGAAATTACAGGTATTTATTTAATATATGTAAAACAATGAAGAAATATACTAAAAATAAAAAAATAAATAAATTCAGAGATATTTAAATAAATTCATTGTTTATGTATAGAGATTAACATTATAAACTCCTGGCGGTCATACTTAAAATTCTATTCATGGAAACAATTATTTTAAAATCTAGTGGACCAACAGGCTTTAGGGTTGCACCTCTCGCGTGCCTAATTAATTGCTTTAAACCTTCTCTTATCATCCCAGACAATGCCTTACATTCCCGATGACGAGAGCCACATCCCACTAACCCAGGTAACGCGTACAAACCTGCAGAGTACTGTGTAGTACAACATCATTAGGTAAACACATTCAGTGCGGCAAAATAATCTACACAATTAATCAAATGGAACTAACATATTTTATTTATACTTTGTCTTTGAAGTTTGTTATTTGTTATATTTGAATAGAAGTTGAATCTCGATCGCAAATTTAATAATTTATTTATTTGCTCATTGTTTCAATTTATTTAAAACTAGCTAAATTCCCGGCATAAAGTACCCCTACACAGTAATTATCCACTTTTTTATTAATTAAAAAGTGTACAATACGTTATGCATTGTATTCCCAAGAGTTAACAAAATCATTGTGGGATCATATGTAGAGCCTGCAGTACAGTTTTTAGAAACAAACATACTTTATATTTAAGATACATAATTAACATTCACAGTATATTTGCATTTGTAATAAAGACATATCACTGGCACATCTTATAGTTATACTTAATGCAGAGACACATCACAGCATAAATCCTTGAGGTATTCTTTCAAATAATAGAGTTTAAGCATCTTACTTTAAGACCTTTCACATTGGCTTGCATTTTTAATATCGCTGGGTAATTTATTGTATTGTGTGTAAGCTATATATTCTAATGATTTTAGTCCATGTTTTGAACGTTAAGTGGGCAAAATTTCAACAAAAATTACTAAAATTTTGCTTTAAGGGTTAAAAAAGGGGATGGGGGTAGTTTTTAGAAATCTCATGTATACAGTAACCTTGCTCTTGTTTTGTAGGTTAAGCGTGCAAAATTTCATCTAGCTAGGAATAAAACTGTAGATTTGTATTTAAAAAAAACGCACCCCGCCAAACATTCTTCTTTATATAATATATAGAAGATGAATAAACCCAATACATAGGGGAACGCGTTCAACAGAATTTCGAGCGAGGAAGCTCGTGTTCAACTAAGATTTTTTTCCAAAATGGACTGTTAAAATTATATGTACATTCTTATCTGAAATTTCGTTGCCAATAAATGCATTTAATGGAAGAGTAATTTTATTTAATATCAACGACTGTTTGATACAATTTGAAGGGGTCACCCTCCCCAATAGTACGTATCTACTCGTATACGAGTGTGTCTATAAGTATCAGGGCTCCATAGAAGCCCAAGTAAATGCGGCTTCCAAAGACACTGGGCATCTTATATAGGGCTAGCAGATTCTTCAATAGTGACCAGCTGCTAACCTTGTACAAATCTCTACTATGTTCAACAATTGATTTTGGGAGCCACCTCTGGGCTGGAGCTAAAAAAAACTTGATAAGCCTGCGTGATTCTGTGCAAAGGAGGGCGGTTTGTTTGATTGAAAACCTGTTGTTAACAGACCGATTGCCATCTCTAATGTGCAGACGCAATGTAGGTACGCGGAGTTTGTTCTACAGGTATTTTATTGGAGCCTGCTCAAAAAAGTTCACAGTGAATGTCGGATTCACGAGAATAGGTTGCTACTCCGACTCATTTTAGTGTAAGGCGATTCACATGTGGAACGAGATACTTGTATCTGTTTTTCATCCTTCATATAATCCGGGCCTCTTCAAAATCCCCATTAATAAATCTCTTTCCACAGCCCATATCTTGACCCGCCTCACAACGCTGCCCAGCTAGGTGGTGACGTAGTTTCCCATGTCTTTACTCCATATATACAGGGGAATAGATAGGAGACAGGGCACTCTTATGAGGTGTAACTTAAACAAGTACTATATGTTTTCTTAATAAATGACCGGTCAGTGGCTGAGTTAACATCGCGTCTGGGACCCACCGACGCTTCGTGAATTCAATTCCTCGGCTGGCTTAGTCCTCCATCACGACACAAGCAACATCTTGAGGTGAATTTCCCGCTCAAGAAGTTATCCAATTATTATTATTATTACATATGACGGCAGTAGGAGATTTTCAAATATTGTCATGCTTTTCGTAACCTGGGAATGTTTGTCTTGCATTGAAAAAAAAATGAACATAGACAATAAAGAAAAATAAAAATAAATATAAAATAAAGAAATAATAATAATAATAAATAAATATGAAGAAAAAAAACAATAAAAAATCAAGAATAAAAAATAAAAATAAAATAACAGTAAAATTAATAATAATAAAAATTATAATAGTAATAATATATATACACATACATATATATTTAAGTACAAAGGGTCGATAGAAAAATGTATTTACGTTAGAGTTACGTTACGCGGAGCTGCATTTTCCATATATAGCTTAGATCTTAAATTGCGCATTTATTTTACTTGCATTTGATCCTTGGGTCGTTTGCAAATCTTAAAAGTAAAAAGAGTACTCCAACAAAAAATAAGTAATAGTTCGCATTCACAAGGAGATAGTCGTATTATCTTTAAACAGCAAATGTAAATACAACCTTTCATAACACAACCACATTATAGTTTTTCCTAACAAGAAACCCGGAGATTCCAACATAATCAAGTTAACAACTTTTTAGCAATTTCCCAGTTATCTTTTACCGCTTGGCAGTGGCGGCTCTAGGATAATATTCCAAACACTGAAGAAGCGATAGATGTGAGTTATGGATGTGTTAGTGTGCCCAGGTTTACCAATTAGCAATGAATCGTTCATGAACGGGCTGTGAGCGTACGACTAACCCAACTTCCCAACTTTTCGAATGATCAATCTGAGTCACCGATCAGCCAAGTGTTTTGTTAAGTATTCGCTCTGTTAGCCTGTTTCCAAACATTTTTTAATCTAAATTGTTTATGGAGGTGCCCGCCCACTATTAAATAGTAGCCGCCCACTTTCAAGACAATAAAGTGATATCAGAGTAAAAACTTTAGTTATTATAAATACACATCATTTGTTTTAAAAACTAATATATAAACCAAGATTTTATACTTCAAAAACGTTGGTGTTAAAAATATCTTGATAATGCCGCAAAGAACACTATTCGTTTCGTACATTTGACATTTAACGTTTCTCGATGAGTGAAAAAACAAGACAAAACGTAGCTTATAATTAGTCAAATAAATTGGGTTCTGTTCGGTTTTATTTAAAGCATACAAAAAACATGTTTTGACATTTGAAAACGGAAATAAATATCTGTCATTCAATATTTGAATCGCGTAAAAAAGATCGTAAACTAATAGTGACACTTGACATTTCGGTGTCGTTTGTTCACCCTGTTGACACTTTTTATAGCTATTTTTCTGTTGAGGGGAACATAATCCATAAAAATCGATATCTTAAATTGATGGTAAATTTGATAGAGAATTTCATCAGAAAGAGCGGATTTGGGCATTTGAAAAGTGTTGAGGCAAAAAACAGTTGCTCAGTAGGGTTAGGAAGAACGGCCACTAGTAAACCGTACCACGGCTCAATTGAACTGTGAGTCTTTTTGACAATTTTTGGAACCACTCAAGAAAGATTGTTTATAACATATCTCAAATGTTCAATAGTATTCTTACGAATTTTTACGATGACCCATCTTTAAATAAGGTATTTTGTTCTAATTTGCTTATATAAAATCATCGTATACATGTCTAACTTCTACAAGGCTTAATTATGCCCACGACCGTGGGATACATGGCGCCCTGATGCTATTTCGTATGCTGAAATAAGAATAATTACAGCATTTACACGTGTGTAGGCACCGTACAACACGTGAATGGAGCCTGACAGTCTGGCATCTGTACGTTTTGTACCCACAGCTATACGCTAGGAGCTGGGAGAAGCTAGAAGTCATATGAACTGGCAGTCACTTCTTAATATGTTTGGGCTCATAAATAACCCATCGTTTAATTGAGTCGTACGAAAACATTGAGACGGTATCGTTAGTCCCGCTCTTTATAAAATGCGTGATGACCCATCGCTATTACTTTATCCTTAATTTTGATGATTTTTACTATCAAAAATATTTTATTTTTTAGCAGGTTGTATTAAATTATTTATTTTATTTATTTTTTATTTTTTTTGATAGAAAGCAGTCACTTTGTGGTTAGACATATTTAATGAAAATAAAACAATAACTTTGTTTATTACCACGAGAATTTTATTTAATTTTATTAGGATCGACCGGTTTCGCTTAACACAAGCATCATCAGGGTACAAAATTAAACTGATGTTTAGTTTAATTTTGCACCTTGATGGTGTTGAAAAAAAGTTATTGTTTTATTTTCATTAAATTATTAATTCTTTTAAAAACATTACAAATGTTTAAAAATAAATTGCACTTTATAATGATGGCTATAAATAAAAATGTTTATAATCCAATAACAATAGTCGATCGCACTTCTAGGGATTAGCCAATCAGTGTCAGCAGTGGAGGCTGCAAGAAATAAAGCAGTTAACTGGATTGGACGGCCTCGGGGTACTGAGATGTGGTGGAGAGCTTTAACTTTAACCAAAACAGTTATGTTTAACTAGACAGTTAAGACAAGTACCCGACTGCGGAGATGCTATCCACTAAATTAACTAAGATATTAAATTTTCCGTGAAAATTTGATGTCATGTTTTTTTGTCTCCTAAAATCTCAGTTTTGAATTCACATTTTCACTATAACCTATTTTAAATTGTGGCATAATATTTGTATATGTATATTTTTTCATCCTTTTCCTTTCTTAATGTATTTTTTTTCTCTTTTTTTCTTCTCTCCTTTTTAAAATAATAGTTTAAATTTATTTTTTCTTGCAATTAAATTTAAATGTATATCATGGTTACCCTACATGTTTACCACATTATACTTTAATGAATTGTTTGGAAGTAGATTAATATGTACTATGTTGGTACCCAATATGTAACAATATTTTCCTCTTAATATATAATCTGTGTGCTATTTTTCATTTTGTAAAATTATTAATCTCAACACAGGCTTGTCCTAGTGAGGTTAAAAATTTTAACGTTCAAAAAGATACAATGTAAAGAAACAATAAATAAATAAAATAAAAATTTATAATTTTAGAAAATAAGTGTTGGGTGGACTTGACTGTTACACTGACGTAAAATAAAATCGTAAGTTAGTTGCAAAATCCTTTTGAAAATACGCGGCTGTATCGACATGTTCACCATCACATTGTGTAATTATCTTAACCTAATTGAACTTAACCTGACCTCACGTAACCTAACCAAACCTACCTAAATCATAGTCCTAACTGTCCGGATCCAAATGTACTATGGCATCCTCAATAAGGAACTCCAGTGAAAAGTAGGGGTAGGGGTAGTGATATTGTAGGGGTAGGGGTAGAGGTAAGAGTAGGGGTAGGGGTAGGGGTAGGAGTAGGGGTAGGGTAGGGTAGGGGTAGGGGTGTGGGGCAGGGGTAGGGTAGGCAAGGGTAGGGGCAGGGCAGGGGTAGAGTAGGGCAGTAAAGCTGTTTGCAGAGGTAGGGGTAAAAGGGTAGAAGGAAAGCAAGCTGTTTGCATGTAGGGGTGGGTAAGAGAGCGGGGTTTGGGGTAGGGGTAGGGTAACACATCACAACCTCAAAGATTTTCTCTAAACTTTACACCATTCCGGGCAGCGCAAAGTACATACGAGTATATTATAAAAGATACAAAAGAAAGCTATTTACAAAAAGAAGATGATATGAATGAGACGATGTTTAATATATATAATATGATATGATGTTTAAAATGAGTATGAAATATATAGATAAATGAGATTGTGGACAAAAAAGTATCAGAATATTGAAATCAGTGCTATTATTCATGATAATTCGAAAACATGTTGCAAAGAAAACCCGTCAAAATTTACAAATATATTTAACGACTTCTTTGCACAGGAGAAAATCTTGCCAATCTTATACAGGTAGACCCAAAAATAACAATGCCAGACCTAAATATTGATATTGAATTTGCTACATTGTAGTATTATTTGATACTTATTTGTTAAAATATATATATATATATATATATATAAATAAATCGACCTTTCGGTCTAGACAGTAAATGAAAGTAAAGTTCAAGATTAAATTTCAACGTGTTTGAGAAATATGGAAACAAATAATTTTCCACGTCTTCGAGATTAAAACCGAAATAGTTGGAATATTACATTCGCTGCAGCATCGCTGGTTGCTCCTCCGGGACTCGTATCAGTAAAAATGTAGGTAATATCTAACTTGAGAGTAAGGTAGAGGTTGCCAGTGTAGATCGATCCGTGAGCCAAAACATAACAGCCGATAAAAAAAACTGCCAGTAAAACATAGAGCATTTAATAAATTTTAATGACGAAAATTAAATTATTAAATAAAAATAAAAATAAATGGAACAGTGAGACAGTTGTTTTATTTTATATCTTGTCTCCCTCGTATTTTTATATATTTTATATTTATTATTTAAAAAAATATATATATATATATCCCAAATCAAATTAAGTAATGTTATTTATTAAGTTCTGGAAGTGTTTTATTTTTTATTATTATGGCAACTGTTTCGGAGTTCAAGGCCAATTTCAAAGTGTGGTTAGGTCACGTTGATACAACTTATATATATGATTCTATTTAGCTACATACAATTTCAATTTTTATGTTGCCTAAAATGATTTATTACCGGTGAAACCGATTTACTGATAAAATAATTTTGATAATAGATTGAAAAAAAATGACGGAATTTGGGTGAGGGTAAATAGAATCATATAAATAAGTCGTCTTAACGTGGTCTAACCATAGTTTGAAAATGGTTTTTAACACCGTAACACGCTTTTAATGGTAGAATAAGCCCGGGACGATCGAGTAAGGCATGGCACGAACAAGTGAATCGAATACTGAAATTTATCGGAATAACAGAAGAGAATGTATGAGACGATGTACGAATTTGAATGAAACATGAAGTGTTTGCCAAGATCTTGTTTTTAGCGGTCCGTCCTCTCTGCCTACCTGTGCGGAGAAACGGCGTGGTGGTTAGTTAGTTAGTTCCACAGTTTGCAAGCCATCCACTTAAATCATATGATATAATGTTTGAGGTTATGAACACTGTCAAAAGTTTTGACGTCCTAAAAAGAAACCGTTCCATACATAGTAAATCAGAATAAAAACCGTCCATTTTTCCTCCTTTAAAAGAAGCTAATCGTCGCTGTTGAAATAGAACCGTCGATGTGCAAAAGCGAAAAAAAAAACAATTCAACATTCAGGAAAATAGAAGCCTTAGAAAGGACAAAACGTCAAATAACTAAACTGTCTGATAGAGAGACGAAGTAATTATTAATGATTTAAAATTTCCGAACAAAATTACAAATTCCGTGTTCGATTGTTTTTCAATTACGTAACTGATACATTTTGACTCCCCCCCTGTCAAACTCGACAAAACTACAATAATTATTTTCCTCATCTCAAAGTCAATCAATTTGAGGAAAACTTTTCACTCCACTGTGGAACTGCGGAACAAATTTCAGAGGAATTGGATAAACCCATAGAATAAAGAATACAAACTAGAAATGTCTTCCGAGTAGATATGAATAGAAGCCAGGGTAGCCTCTGACTTGGTGCCTTTTGGAGTCCCAGTACCTAGCCCCCAGAGAACCAATGAAAATACAGCATTCTATCTCTCTTACACCGTCTGAATTGGATATTGCCTCTCCATTTTGAGAGGCTAGCGGCCGTTCTTTCTAACCCTATTAAGCAACTTTTCAAATGCACAGAAAGGCTCTTTCCAGCGAAATTTTTGATATCGATTTTTGTGGATTAAGTTCCGCTCAACAGAAGACTAGTTATAAAAAGCGTCAACAGGATGAAAATATGTTACCGAAATGTCAAATGTCATTATTGGTACGCGATCTATTTTACGCGATTCAAATATTGAATGATAAAGATTTATTTCCGTTTTCAAATCTTTAAAACGTGTTTTTTGTATGTTTTAAATAAAGCTGAAAAGAATCTATTTTTTTTTTACTTATTATAAGTTACGTTTTGTTTTGTTTTGTTTTTCACAGAGGAGAAACGTCAAATGCACGAAACATACGACGTACTTTCCCTGCATTTGATGACATTCAGGATATTCAACGTTCAATTAATGCCTAAATTTTGCCTCAACACTGTTCAAATGCACAAATACGTTCTTCTCAATGAAACTCTCGATCATATTTACGATCAATTTAGGATATCGATTTTTATAGATTAAGTTCCGCTAAACAGAGGACTAGTTAAGTTAGTTACTAGATAAAAAATTTCAAAGGGTGTTTGGCATTTGATGACATTTTATTGTCTATAAAAAGTGGGCGGGCAATATTTTACTGTCCATGAAAGTGGGCGGGCACTCCCATAGACAATTTAGGATATTCAACGGTAAAATGTGCTTTTAAACAGGCAAACAGAGCGTTGCTCAACAAAACACTTGGCTGGTCGGTGCCTCAGACTGATCATTCGAAAAGTTGGGAATTTACGGTCTTAAATGATGATGAGATGCTTTTTTGTATTGGAAATTTAAATCCCGAATGGCCAGACTTTTGAATAACGGAACACGCACACATCACATTTTTGTGTTATTTTTTGTTCTATGGATATATCCAACGAGTATATCTAAATGTTTTAATTATTTATTCACAAAATTAATGACAAAGGCCAAACATAAGCCATTTGGGCAATCCTGTATCAAGATGTCAGTTCAGTGGCTGAGTTGACATCGTGTCTGGGTCTCATCCGAGCGTTTTGAGTTCAATTCCTCGGCTGGGTTAGTCCCCCATCACGACACAACTACATTTTCCACTTACTGCGATGGTAGTAGGAGATTTTCAAAATATTGTCAGGATATTCGTAACACGAAAAAGTTTGTTCTTTAATATAAACTACCTGTACTATGTGTACCCGGCCTTGCTCGGGTTTATATTAAGTTATGGTGTTGTGAATTCTCGGTTGTCATTAGGGTGCCATAATTGATTTGACAGCGAAAGTAACTATCTCTAAACAATGAAACTATTTGAAAATTTTATTTCATTCCAAACGTTTATTTTTTCAAAACATACCTAAATAATAAAGTTCTTATGTAGGTACCTACTTGTGTTTTACATTTTGACAATATTCTACCAAAAAAACCTCCTTTTTTGAGTATGAAATCTGTGGCTAACCGGAGTGTTATATCTATGGGCTAATCTAAATAAAACATGGCGGGTTCAATGTTTTTAATACTATTTTTAAAACGTTATAGCAATAGTTTTACATTTTGGATTTCAATCAAACTACTATCTAAACCTTCCCGGCACTAATAAAAACAAACTGTGCCATTATCAGCGAAACCGGACTAGTGACTTTCGAGACCATCGAGGACAAAGAAACAAACAAACTTACACTGATTTATATTTATATATATATATAAAGATTCTAGCTTTAAAATAAGTTAAATGATATGTAATTGTATACAAAACAAAAAATCAAATTACTGCATAAATAAACATAACACTTCAGTTATTTAAACAATAAATTAAATAATAAAAAATTAAAGGTTTTTCTTTCAAAGTGAATTTTTTTAGTAAATTTATTAATAATGCCGCCACAAAGTGAATACCAATCTTTGAAGAAATTTTTTAAATTAATTAAAAAATATATACTTTGTATTCACCACTTTATTTATGAACATACATATATATATATATATACATGTATCGAAAGCGATAGTTTCTTCGTCAGGAATATATTTATTTATTTATTTATCAAGTATAGAAAAATGATAAACATAGAAAACAATCATCTAAGAATAAACAAATTATGAACATAAAAAAATTATTTAAGTAGGTAAGTAATCAATCATAAATGTTAAGGCGATCCACCGGCTAAAATTCAAACGAAATCACGCGCTCCTTATGCAGGTGGCGACAAGGTTGAGATTCCCGCTTAACATCGGCCGCATGTTTCGATTTACGCAATAAAACCAGCATCAAAAAGCGTGTTTTATTCTATTCTCTAAAGCTCAGACATAATTATTAAAATGTTTTACGGTCATATTCTAAAAAACTTAATTTACCACACAATAATACGACAATATCGGAAATAGGGGTTCGTAAGTAGGAGAGTTTGCGCTTTAAAATATTTTTTAAGGTTTGAAACTTTATTTTTTCTAGGCTTATAAAAAGACACACCAAAATTTTGAATGGTTATACGAAAGGCCGAGGTGTCTTCTATTGGCAGTATTTAATTAAATCATCTACGATATTTGTAGGCCATCAAATTCTCAAACCGAAAAAACATGATTTTGCATTACTTCCCATTGCATCGCCTTAATAAAAAATAATTATAAAACATTGAATAATAAATTACAATAGAAATTAAGTAATTTTTATAATTAATACTAACATAAAAATAAATTCAAGAAATATTTGATTATTTGTCAAATTTAATTCTACTATTAACGCTTTTTCTGATTTCTAAAATTTCAAATTTGTCTAATTCTAAACGGGTTGTATTTGTATGTAAAAATTTTAAAACCTTTATTTTTATCAAATAAAGGATTGATTTCTAAAATAAAATTTACAAATTCAGAATAGTTGTTATTATTTAAACACCTTAGGTGTTTCTTAACTCTTAATACTGAAATTTCTACAAGTCTTTAATATGTAAAAATAGTTGCAATCGTTACAAATAATTTATATACCCCCGATTTATTTAAAATATTATCTTTGTTTTTTAAAATAATATATTTTTTAATTTATTATTAGTATGAAAATGGATAGTATTTGGGATGTTTTTAATTATTAAATTTGGGATATTATTATTTCAAATCAATGTTTTTCTCCACTGTTTACTAACATCAGTTATTTGTGGATAAACATAAGATGAAATAATTTTTTTCTTAAACTTTTTGTTCAATATATTATCTATTAATTTAGTACTATAGCCGTTATTTATTGTAATCTGTTTGTACGGGACAAGATCTGTAAACTCTTGCCGCACGTTTAGAAGAAGAAGATCAGGCTGGCCACTTCGACGCTTCAGAGCAGGTTAGGAAGGAGGGGGGAAAAATGCCTTGAAAAAGGCAAACGATTTCTTGCAAGGAGCTGGTGAGGGTGAAGAGAAAGTCACGGTCGGTTTTCAGGCCGGGTGAAGATGCAGGCGAAGTAGGTAGAAGGCGTGTTGAATCCGTGAGAATACTCTGATTTTTAGATTTAGATTTTTTTTTGATTTTACGGATTCTTTCGTAATCAAAAAAAAAAAAAAAATCTAAATCTAAAAATCAGAGTATTCTCACGGATTCAACACGCCTTCTACCTACTTCGCCTGCATCTTCACCCGGCCTGAAAACCTTTAGAATTGTACTCGTCGTTCAAGTACTTCGGTGCGATACCGTGCGGCGAATCGGGCAGTTTGAACTCGTGAATATTTCGCGAGCTGCCGTAGATTCTGTCAATCTTGGATCGACTTGATCAAAAAATTAGGATATGAACCACGACCTTCTGCTTGAATTGAGCCTATTGCAATCTTCACCTATTTTTTTATTAAAGAAGCCAAAATTATTACAAAGTATGTCATGGGGGTCAAAGTAGGACAGGTGATACTTTGCCGTCGAATTACAAAAAAATGCATTGTACAAACATAAATTGAGTAAGTTTACTCGATTCCGCGGGTGCTAATGAACAGATCAGAAAAGATCGTTTATTTAGATCAGTCACCGCAGCCGCAGGAATCGCTTACAAAGACAGACAATTTTGGTAGAACAATAATTTTGATAAGTTTTTTGTGGATCAGAGGAGCTCGACCAATGAGAGCCCGCTCTGCTTTCGGGACCGTCGCCGGGAGTGACCGTAGAGGTGGCGGGGGTCGGAGAAATGTCCCGTTAGTAGCCAGTAGCGTCTCGGCACGAAAACGACGTTCAGGGGCGTAGAAAAAGAAGACGATAACGTGCACTGTTTATCATCACCTCTTCGAAACCCCCGGAACTACGCTTGTCGAAAGCCAATATGAACTGAAATGGGGCGTTTGCACAAATCCTTATTTTGTGCAAACATAACAAGACAGGGATGCGTATCTAGTCGCCTCTGTATCAGGTTAAAATTAAAGTCGGGCGTTGCACAATTAAATTATTTGTGCAGACATAACAAACAAGACAGGGATGCGTATCTAGTCGCCTCTCTGTCGGGTTGCAGTCGGGTCGTCTGTGTGAGCCCGACAAGTACTACATGCTAGCTCGATTGAGGAACGTATCTAGTCGTCTCTCGTTCGAAGCTGCACGAACTCAGTAGTTGATGACGTATCTAGTCGTACCCCCTACTGAATTATGTACTGGTTTTGATGTTACGCAAACGGAGTGTATTACAAACTTTGATAGTCACGTCTGGTATATCTGTTTAATTATATTTAATTATTTGTTAAAATAACAAGTAATAAATAATAATAACTTTTTTACTAAGCATAGAATACTTGTTAATTATATTTTTAATCATTAAAGATAATATTAACAACTTTCAAAATAAAACCTGAAACCGAAAAGACACAGAAAAGAAACACATATTGGTAGCAACAGGAACTCGATGCCAGGACCTCATGCTCTATCCGGGACCTTGTGTTTTAATCCACCGAGCTACAGCTGCCCCAATCCGTCCTGTCATTTATAACGGCATTATATGTCAATTTCTGAGAACTGTCAATGTAATTTTCAAATAAACTCCCATATATTTTTGGCTGCTACCTGTTGATCATGACTACAAGTTTCTAGGCATGCTGTGTGGAGGGTCTTCTAGAGGATAGGAAGGAGTGACTTTGGGTCTTGAAGAGACCCATGTTGTAGGATGGAGGAAACACATAGGCTGGCAGATAATTCCACAGCAGAGCTGTTGAACACAAGAACGAGTCGTAGAATCGACCCGTTCACATGTGACAAATGTTAACCGTGTGCAAATGTTGCGTACGCGTTTGGCGTGTTTCCCGACTAAGCCCCGGCGCCGGAGGGATCAATGACGATAGTTCCTCAGAACATCTTCCATTAGTAACCAAAGATTTGTAGTCCGCATTAAAAAAAATTACATTGTTTTTTTTTTTACAAAAACGCAACGATAAATGATTAAACATACTTTTCTCCACATTAAAAATCATATTCGTATTTTAAATATTTTGTAAAACATACAATGGGACGGTCAGAAAAAATAATATTTCTGATTAGATTTTGATAAATGCTAAGTCTATGTAAATTTATAAAATATTTAATAAAAATTTTTCTATTTAAAAACATTATGTTTATCGTATTGCGTAATAATACGATCATTATTTTGAATTAATAAATAATAACTCTCCGACGTCCCTCTCCCCGTTAATCTAATTTGGATTAAAAAAAATTGCAAAATTTTGGTTTCCGGCGATATTTTTATTTTTTATTCATCTAAAAACATAAATAATCTACATGTATTTGACAGTTAGGATTGAGGTGGGGGTTGGGCGGTTACTTGTTACTTGTTACTCAACAAGCACGACTTTGACCTGATCTGCCGGGTGCATCAGGTGGTAGAGGACGGGAGTGAGTTCTTTACCAAGAAGCAACTGGTACTGCGGGGAATTCGATAATGCAGGAGCAATGATGTCAGTGGACGACACGCTGAAGTGCTCCTTCCGGACACTGAAGCCGGCTGACAAGCGCCTGGCGTACGTGCAGACCAACACCAACCGTCCCGTCACGCCGCCCAGGGGCGTCACCAAGACAAAGAAGATTTTGAGGGCCCTCTGGATCAATCCCACCGGCCACCATCCTCCCCCGCCGCTCCACCCTTTTAAGAGTATTCTTTGTTATTTATCCTAAAAATATGGATAATAATTCTTTGTCTTAAATACATTCTTGAATACAATAGAAACAATCACTCTATCATTTGTATTAGCGTCTTGCAATAATATAATGGAAACAATCACTCTATCATTTGTATTAGCGTCTTGCAATAATATAATGGAAACAATCACTCTATCATTTGTATTAACGTCTTGCAATAATATAATGGGAACAATCACTCTATCATTTGTATTAGCGTCTTGCAATAATATAATGTGAACAATCACTCTATCATTTGTATTAGCGTCTTGCAATAATATAATGGAAACAATCACTCTATCATTTGTATTAGCGTCTTGCAATAATATAATGTGAACAATCACTCTATCATTTGTATTAGCGTCTTGCAATAATATAATGGAAACAATCACTCTATCATTTGTATTAGCGTCTTGCAATAATATAATGGAAACAATCACCCTATCATTTGTATTAGCGTCTTGCAATATATCGTAAGGAATAAATACAGTTTAGCTTCTTTTTTATTTTCCAATTTAACATTAAATTTAGTTTTGATAATTTAACTGCATCTCTTTATATGATCTATAAATAATGTGTAATGATAGCCTGTCCAAAAAGAAAAAAAAATGTTAAAAAAAATAATAATAATAAATTCGTAGAATAGACGCAATATAAGAATAATATAAGAATAGGAAGTAATATTTGTACAGCGCCCCTGAGGTGATTTCTCACAAAAGCGGCGTTATAGAAATGGTCCAATTATTATTATTATTATTATTGTGACGACATGTGAAAAAAAGTTTTGGTTGTACGGATTGGAAGAAAAAAGTTGGAAAAAAAATCTACAAAAAATCTACAAAAAATATCACCGGTGATCAAAATTTGATTCACATTTTTAATTCTAAATAAGTTCAAGAATCACTTGTAAAAGGTACGTCTCTAAATACTCTGTATTTTGGTCCATGTAAAATGCTACCCGCTGGACTGATATTTTAAGATGGTTTGAAAAGAGCGGATTAATGAAAGAACACAATTTTTATTCTTGTTAAGAAATGTATTGTTTTTTACAGTGAAAGTGCACATAGCCACGTCTGTAGGTGCAGCGAGGAAATGCATTTAAGCCCTCGTGCCCGCTGCAGCACACAATGCAATCCTGCTGCTCTTTTGCAAAGTGCCACTAGTCCACTGGGGATATGGTCCCGCTGTCGGTCAGGGCTGTACGATGTAAAACTATTACGATTAGAAATCATTTGAAATATACTTCGTTAAGTTAATTAACTGATCAGTTTTTCTTATCAATAATTATTTAAAAAACTTTTCTTTTTATGTTACGGATAACCTGACAATATTTGAATACCTCATACTACCATCATTAAAACCTTAAAGTGTTGCTTATACAATTATGGAGGACTCTCGCTGAGGATTGGATCCGCGGCGACGGAATGGAAATCCATGTATTTGTGTACTCACCTAATAACAGGTCACAGATCCTGAGATATACCAATCGACCGTTTCCACTATAGAATTTGAAAGAATGTGAGGTTCATTTTAGCGAAAACGAAATTACGACCGGCTTATTTCTTAAGCTTTAGCTATCGCCTCAATTTTCAATTTCAATTTTCGCTCCTACCCCTACCCCTATCCCTATCCCTACCCCTACCACTACCCCTACCCCTACCCCTATCCCTACCCCTACCCCCACCCCTACCCTACCTACCTACCCTACCCCTACTACTACCCTACCCCTACTACCTAATCCTACACCCCACCCCCCACTACACCCACCCATACCCCCCACCCATGCCCCCACCCCCACCTACCCCTACCCTACCCTGCCTCTACCCTACCCCCTACCCCACCTACCCTACCCATGCCTCTGCCCCTACTCCTACCTCTGCCCCTACCCCTACCCCCACCCCTGCCCCCAATCTCTATAAAGTTACAATATTTTTCACTGGTAATCTTCATTTCGCCACAATATTTTCACAAGATTGATAAAATAATGTTTTCGGTGCTAAGTAAATATATGAGCATATTATGTAATCGTTGTGCAGCCCTATTTTTTACATTACAAAGAGCGTCAACAACAACAGGCTCGACTGGGATGCATTTTGTCAGGCTTATAGCCCGGTCTTATAGGACAGTCTAAGTCAACCATTGGCACTTGAGACGCTAAAAATCTGATTATCTAATAATCATTTGTTGTATGGTTCCATGACAATTTAACAGACGCATGAATCGGCAGACTTTTTAAAAGTGATCAAAGTCATTATAAGTACGAAAAAAAAGTTAGCCCAAAAACCCGTCTAACCTAATCTACCCTAACGTAATTGACCAGGTTTTGCCAAACTGCGACTGACTGCATTGTAGGGAGACACGCACCCGATTTGACCCACTCTGAGCCTTACTCTTTTCGAAAGTCGATACGCTTAACAAAAAGAATAGTCCAGTAGAGATTAGTTATTTTATTTCTAGCTAGTTATTTTATTTTTTCAATAAGTGACAATAATGTACTGAGCAATTAAATTAGGATACCGATATTTGTGGATTAAATTCCCCTCAGCAGAAGACTAGTTATAAAAAGTGTTAAGAGGGTGAAGAAACGTCACCGAAATGTCAAATGTCATTATTAGTTTACGATCTATTTTAAGCGATTCAAATATTGAATGACAATGATTTATTTCCGTTTTCGAATGTCGAAACATGTTTTTGCATATTTTAAATAAAACTGAAGAGAACTGAACTTATTTTACTAATTATTAGCTACGTTTGTCTTGTTTGTTCACTCATCGAGAAACGTTAAATGTCGAATGTCCTAAACGAACAATGCGCTTTGCGGCATTATCAAAAGTAAAGCTAAAACTTTATTTTCAACACATTTTTAACAGACACTTATTTTTTGTATTAGTTTTTAAAACAAATGATATGCATTCATAAATAATGCAATATTAACTCATTTATGTTAATTTTACGTAAAAAAAGTTTTTACTTTGATGTCACTTTATTATCTTAAAAGTTGGCGGCTACTTCTTTATTGTGTGTTAAAGTGGCCGGACACTATTTTATAGTAGGCCGGCACCTCCATAGACAATTTTGGATAAAACATGCTTGGAAACAGGCAAATAGAGCAAATACTTAACAAAACACTTGACTGATCGGTGACTCAGATTGATCTTTCGAAAAATTGAGAAGAAGGGCAGTTAATCTCTCTTTTTTTGAGGTAAAACTATCCCGTTTCTAAGAAAAGACAAGAATGTTAACCATTTCTTTTTTGAATAGCTAATATTTTGAAGAATTTCATGGCTAAAATAGATATTCGTTACGGAAAATAAAAAGGTTCTCAAAACCGTTTTATAGTTCTAAGAGAAACATAGTTCTCCCAAGCAATGGCCAGATCTGACGCTACGTACCCAAACTGCTCATGTGGCGTAGTATGTACGTATATAACACGGTATGCACGTAACAAGGTATACACGTGAAGGAGAATGTCACAAAGCTGTTGGCGCAAAGCCGTGACAAAGGCTCGAGAGGTAATCTCTTGGGACGATTGCAGCGGAAAAGTTGCATTGGAGATCTTGATAGCTAAAAAAATAGGGATGTGATTAAGGTTAACAAAAGTATTATTGCGGTTGATTTTTAAGATATTATGCCATGTTCCGCTTCCGCATCCTTAAGGCGATGCAATGCGAAGCCTTGCAAAATCATGTGTTTCTCGTTTGAAGATTTGATGGCTTTGAAGCATTATTTGTAATTAATTTCCATTTTCGATTGTCAAAATACGATTTTTGCATATTTTAAATAAAACTGAAGTAAACCCAACCTATTATACTAATTATAAGCTACCTTTTGTAATATTTTTCACTCATCGAGAAACGTTAAATATGAAATGTCCACCGAACACCGGTCTTTTTAAAAGCCTGGAAAAAAATAAAGTATTAGACGTAAAGAAACTTTTAGTCAAAATCTCGTACTTATGAACCCCTTTTCAGATATTGTCATATTATCGAAATATGTGGGCGGTGTTAACCGCGAATTTCAACCTTATCGCCACCTGCATAAGGAGTGCGTGATTTCGTTCGAATTTTAAGTCTATTATATTTTTTAGGTATATTACTTTATTTTTTTTTAGGCTTATAAAAAAACTCACCATAAAATGGCCTGTTATATCAAAGGTCAATGTGTGTTTTATTTGCAGTATTTAATTGAATCATATGTGATATTTCTAGACCATCAAATTTTCAAACCAAAAACACGTGATTTTGCATTACTTCGCACTGCATCGCCTTGATAATCTCTGCGCACGCCGCTGAACGTACCGACATAGTTTTAACTTAATATTGTTTCATCACGGAGCGCTATGCATTTCAAAATCTGTCCCATAAATAGTTTAAAAGCGTAATAAAATTAAAGAGAAATGGTATTTACATATTTACACGTGCCGCGAGGTTTCACGCTGTGAAAAGGTTTATATTTGTGGAATAAACTGTCAGGAATAAAATAATAAACAACATATGGATGATCAGAATATTTATAAAACAAAATTGTATGACCCTCTCCGTTTCCGCCCAAATTCTATCTCTTACCCTCCTTTACCTCAGTGAGCGGTGCCGCTAGCACGCAAAACACAGTTTACAATTCTTTAAAATAAAAATAAATAAAAGCTCTACAATAGCAATAGGCAGCCCGCTCACTGGGTAGAGAAGATTATCTCCATATGTATGCACCTGTAACCACAGTTGACACAGGAAGAGGGAGAAATCTTCCCTGGCACCGTACACAAAAATTTTACAATACGATATATATTTATATATATACAAAATAGTAATAAAGAAAAGCTTTATATTATCGGGGGAGAGAGGGGGGGATTGGAGGGGGATTATTAGTTATTTCAAAATAATGATAATTTAAATACGTATATTTTTAAAATTTACGTAAACTAAGAATTTATCAAAATCAAATCAGAAATATGATTTTTCTACCGTCCAACGCATGTTTTAAAAAATATTTTAAAATTCTGAATTTCTTTAAAAAAAATTTTGAGGGTATTTCTTTAAAATGCCGAGAAGAAATATTAAAAAAAAAGAATATGATGTAGTTTTTATTTTTCCATTAATGTTAATATTGTAATAATAATGTTTTATTATATTCTTTTTTATAATAAAATAACAAATAATGATATCTTCCCTGGGATTTTAAGTGCTGAGGATTTCATTTACAAAATATGAAATTACATTATATTAAATTGGTGTGCTTGATTAAAAAAAAAATAAAAATAAGGTGAGGTGTTTTAAGTGCAGTTGAGTGGTTTCAGTGTTTGGTTCAAGTCTGTATTTGGTGTTAATATATTTTCCATTTCAGATCTCCCTATGTAACGTATCCGGTGTTTTATTTGATTTTTAAATTTATTATGGTTGGTTTGATTTTTAAAGGAGAGTTGGATTTTGTTGTAGAGTTTAGTAGCATATTGTAAGTAATTTTTTTTTTATCCAAATGTAGTGTTTTGTGGTTCCTTGTTGTATGTATTTTTGACTCTGAGATCTAATGTTTGTAATATGTGTGATTGTTGTTATTCCTTGTTTTTTTTTTTTGTATTTATGAATATAAAGCAGTGTTGTTTTAGATTATAATGGTTTTATTGACGTAATGTTAAGTTTGTTGAAGATTACGTCAGTGCTACTTCTTACAGGGACTTTGTTTATTTAAAGACTAACGTTTTTTCAAATGTGGATTACATAATAGTAAGAATGTTTTATAATCTTTTTTTTTCTCAGGAAATAAAAAAAACAGTGATATCCTCACTGGTATTTCCCTTGCTGAGGATTTCATTTAAAAAATAATAAATTACATTATATTAAATTGGCATGATTGCTGAAAATAATAAATATTTCTAAGGTGCGATGAAAACTTTGTAAAACCTAATATTATGTATCAATAATTAACAGTCCCATAATGAGTTAAATTGAAAACTCATGGGAGTGCAACATAGTATTATGTCTTATTGGAAAGAAAACTCCACGCAGGTCCTATATCATCTTTGGGGGTGCTGTGTGGAGGGTATTTCGTGGATAGGAAAGAGTGAACTTGAGTCTTGAAGAAACTCATGTTGTAAAAGTGAGGAAACAAAGAGCTGTTGCACACAAGCACGAGTTGTAGAAGTGACCCGTTCTCATGTGATAAATGTCAACTGTGTTAAGCGCGCGTTTGGCGTGTTTCCCGAGGTTCAATGACGCTAGTTCCCCAGAGTATCTTCCATTAAAATACCGGTAGAACAAGAACAGCATTCCCACCTGACGTCTGTTCTCCAAAGATTGCAATCCGTTTGTTAAGATAGGCGAATCTATTAAACGGACTGCTCGTTTCTGCACAGAGTCAAGGGTATTTTTCAAATATTTATTTGCGATTTATACAGCGTCAGCAGGTGTGTACTATTAAAGTATCTGCGGGCTCTGTACAGTACGCCCAGCTTCTGAGAGGATAACTTTACTCTGGCTTCGATGGAGCTCCCATACATGAGCTGGTCGCTGGGTTACACCAAGCTTATCAATGGAGTGCTTGTTGGGAAGATTGCTTCCATTAAAGGAGAATTAAATTGGGAAATAACACAAATTAATCAAATGATACCAACTTCCGTACTCCGGGATTTGAACCTGCAACCTCCCGGTTCGTAGCCGAGGAACGTAACCACTGAAGAAGATGTAGAAAAGAAAGAAAGATCTTGAAACCGCTCTTGTGTACAATTTATTCTTTGTCAGTTATACAGTTTTAGCAGTAAAGCTACAGTATATTATGTACATGAAAACGTACAACAGAAAGGTATATAACTTTTATTTTTATTTTTATATGAATACCTCACAAGAGTCCCAACTGCTCCCAACCGTCTGGAGCCAGTGAGACTATGGCATTCCCAATTGGGGAATGTTGTGAGGCTGAAGGTATTGGGTAGGGGAAGGAGAAGGGGAAGATGAAGATGGGGAATACCTGGCTATTCAGATCTGGTCACCAAATACGGCTAAAAGCCATTTCAAGCAACGTTTCAATTCTGAATGGTGGTCTTTCACCAGGACGATACTAAGAGTATCTTCCACTCTGGAACGTGCGCAAATATACTACATATTATTTTTTTAAATGAATTAACTTACCCGATCGAATCTGTAACCTCTGACTACGTAACCAAGGAGTTTACCGCTCAACCACAGAGTTTGTCAGTAGAGCAGTTTTTTTTATTAGCTATTAATTAAATAAGCAAGTGAAAATACAAAACATAGTGTACGAGTAAATAAGCAATAAAAATCATTACAAAATTAACCGAATTCAAAAGAAGTATTAAGATATGTATTAATTTGTTTAATTCGTAGAACTCCATTTATTTTTTTTTAATTTAAAGTAAATCAAATTTAATAATGCTATTATTAAGTACTGCAAGCATTTTTAGTTTTTATTATTGTGACAGCTGTTTCGGCGTTTAAGGCCACTTTCAAACTGTCCAAAGAATCCATTTTCAGTTTGAAAATGGCCTTAAACGCCAAACAGCCGTCACAATAATAAAAACTAAAAATACTCGCAGAACCTAATAATAACATTATTAAATTTGAATTACATTAAATTTCTTAAAAAGTAGAAAGTTATGGATTATGATTTTGCAACCGAACAGAGTTTAACGGTCACGGTATGTTGTCTCGATTTTTTATTCATTTATTGCATTACAATATTCCTCTAGTAATATTTTAACATAATTACGAAAACTTACTTAAATTTTTTTATCAAACTTACAAAAAACTTGACCTAATATGTAATCCACATATAAAAGTATGTACAATATGACCTTAGAACGGGGTTCCCCAGTAAGGTCACATTTTTTGCGACTTTTGTAAAACATTGTGAAATAAATAAATAAAAAAGTATAATTTTTTTACAGAATAACGGTTTAAAATACAAAATAGTATACTAATTATTATGTTTCGTAAACTACTTGCTCTATTAGTGTTTTTTCTTAGTCCACCTCACTAGGGGGTCCTGTGCTGAGGCGGATTAGATTTATTTACTATATTGTCAATCTACTCCCGCATCGAATACGGTATACTAGGATGGGGATCGGTAACTACTAACCATATGAATCAATTTTTCTAAAACCCAATTTTAAAAGTCCCCTTAAGTACGCCGACAAAAGAAATTTTCAAATCTTTTGCAGTACCTAACATCCAAGATATCAATGCTAAGAATATTTTAATCAAACATTTCAAAAGTTCAAAAAAAAACCGATGATGCTTATTTTTCACCACACAAGAGCGAACCAAAATGACATTATGAATATTCCTAAATTTAAAACTGCCTTTGGACAAAGGAATTATACATATCTCTCCAGTAAGCTGTATCATTCACTTTTACTGCCATAAAAAGACAAATGATTTCAAAAATCAAATTATAACCTGGCTGAATGGGGTCAAAGAAGAGGAATTATCCAACATCTTGAAAAGGACTCGGTAGGAGGTTAAAACAGTCAGTTTTTTTTTTAATAAAACACAAAAAAATGGAACCCCTGGTGAGGATGACTAAGAAAAACATCACATATTTGTCCATGTAAAATTTTGAAAATTAAATGAAAACTTATGTATTAAATGTTTTTGTGTTTAATTCGTACAACTCCATTTTTTTAAATTTAATGTAAATCAAATTTAATAATGCTATTATTAAATTTTGCGAGGATTTTTAGTTTTTATTATTGTGACAGCTGTTTCGGGGTTCAAGGCCAATTTAAAACTGCGGTTATTTCACATTTTGACGACTTTTTTATATGATTAAATTCACTCCTACCCAATTCTAATTTGGACGGGTTTTTGAAAATTTATTATAGGTAAAACCGATTTAGTTAAAACATAATATAATAAATAATTAAAATTCTCTATTCTGTGAGGTTTTTACGTTTATAATGTGTTTCCCCTAACTAACCTAGAAACTAAATAAAATTTAAAAAAATTACGTGCGTTTTCCATGTCGTTGTTGCGGGTTATTTCATTGACCTCTTTCAGCCAGAATTTAACTGCACTTCCATTCTTTAAATTCGTAAAGTCATCGCGTTCTATGTAGTTACAAAAACAAAGAAAATATTCGTCGCAATTATTTATTTTTAAATTGTCACGAAAATGTCGTGTTTGAATGAAATTTGGTTCCCACGCCTTAATTAAGTACAAAGGAAAAATATTATTATATTTCTGTACAATTTGCTTTATCACAGTTTTGATATCTCACGTGTATTACCTTTGTCGTGTCTAGTTGTGGACTACTGTTATTTCTATAGTGAGTCATGTTTGATACAAAGAGAATTGTTGAAGAAAATAATCAATTATTAGCAATATTAATTATATGTACAATAATTTGTAGGTAAAATGAAGTATTCTTTTGTGTTTAAAGGTTTTTAGAGGTTAGGTTTAAAAAAAAGGAAAATGTGTTAGTAGATCGTTTTGAAAAGCCAGTTTAACCTGACACTAACTTAACTCAAAACCTAGTTTAACCTAACCTAACTCAAAACCTAGTTTAACCTAACCTAACTCAAAACCTAGTTTAACCTAACCTAACTCAAAACCTAGTTTAACCTAACCTAACTCAAAACCTAGTTTAACCTAACCTAACTAAGCAATCAAACTTATATGCATCCTCTCCAGGCTGTACACCTGAATTTCGTCGTCGGTTCATAAAGCTGAGTGATACGTAACTCAATCTTATCAATATTACTCTATAATGTTACATTTTTTTTAGTACTCAACTTTAAATGCATTTTTTTCGTCATTAGCATCAATCAGTACCTATCAAACACATACACATAATATCTTTATACTTAATTATTATACTTTATTCTAGATATATTATATTACCATATTATGTGAATGCTAGCTTTTTTCTCTTCTATTTTTACACAATGGCACTTAATATGAACTAAACTTGTCAATTTGACTGTCCTAAAACGGGATTTGTTCCTAGTTGGGCAGTCAAAGTTTTCTTAAATGTTGATGTTAAATAATGTGTATTTCAAATAAAGGCACCCCCAGGCGTCTCTGTTCTGCGCTACGTCAACGGCATCCGTCCATGGTAGGTTCAGCCTCTTCTCTCACAGTCTCTGGAGTTGCTTTTCCCACCTGTGTCTGGGGCGACCCACTGGACATCTTCCCTCTGAAAGAGCATTCGATCTTTTGGCCAAGCTACCTCAGTTTCGACTTTTCCATGAAAAGTAGCAGTGGTTCGATATTTAGTTCCTCCAGAATAATCGAGCTTTATTTGATCCCATTTTATGACTCCTGCAACTCCTCTCAAAAATCTCATTTCGGCAGCTTGGACCCTGGAACATGTACGCTCATTCAACATCCAGATCTGGTGACCATAATTATGCGTGGGGCGATACACTGATTTGTACACTGCCAATTTTGTCTTGATACTTAGCTCAGCTGTCCTTATCACTGAACTATAAAGAGGACGCAGCCCACCGCTTGCCGCACCTATCCTGCGGTCAATTTCTCCGTCTTCCCGGACATCGCTTGAAAATTCAATCCCAACATATTTTAAATTGATCAACCTATGCGAATATTGGTTATGACTGTGTTGGTCTCTTTCAATAACCACGACTTCTATAACCTTGGAATCATTTTTAAATTTAATTTTTACAATCATGACGTACACCAACACAAAACAAGAAACTACGACAAACTACATATACCCAAAATACACTCGACAAAACATTAACTAAAATCTTTAGAACATGTAAGGATGGAACCCCGCAGCACGGAGGAAAAAAATCAACCAGAGATTTTAAGCGTAGCAGTATTGCCAAAATAAAAAAAATAAAAATAACAACTAAACAAAATTTCCAGTACTAGCGTAATGTCATAAAACTAATTTATAACAAACAAAATAAACACTTTCTGACGTAAAGAATCATAATATATTTATTTTTTTGATTTATATATAGTTTCTTCTTTCGGGAGATCTTCAATTAAGGACAAAATAAGCTTAAATAAAAATAACTATTGACTCCAGTGATTAAAAATATAGCTACAATAGAAAAAAAGGTTGATATAAAATAATTTTTTAGTTTCTCTTTGTGTAATTTACAATTAAGCCGCTAGGTGCAAAAATAAAAATGGTGTCTGACAGACACGAACAAAATGGAAAATATAAAATAATAAAGGAGTCCCTGAATTTTTTTATGAGAAATCTTATATAAACAATAATGCACAATTATATTAAGATCGAAGCTCGAACTAACCTAAATAGAGTACTTTTATGGACTCCAAGCAAATGTCTACCTTATTGAGGTGAGAAACGTATGAAAAAGTTGATCAAATTCGAATGCGTTGAAAAACAAATGAACTCCGGGCTTCATATATGCGGTTCACGCAGTAATCGACCTCGTCGTAGAGGAATATGTAGGAGAACGCAAGTCAAAATCGATTTTTTTGAAAAATAACTTCGCCGATTAAATTCTAGTATTAATATGTAGATAGGTTATTTATATACAATATAATAAATTACTTAACGAGATTCAAAATGCAAGCCAATATGAAAGGTTTCAAAGAAAGGTGCATCTTTATTACTAATTATGTGTTTCATTTACTTTATTTTGTTTATTTATTTAGAATAGAATATAATAAGCTATCTAAAAATAAAAGTACGTAAAGTTTTTAAACAATTTTTAAAAACGTTTAACAGTAACATAAAATAGAAAACTAAAACAATTTAATAATACAAATTAATTGTCGGATTCATCAAAGTGCTGGTACAGATGACACTTTATTTTATAAATGGAGTTAGCAAGTCTATCAACAATACCTCCAAACTTGTTGCCCAGATCATGCATCCTATTGGTTAGTGAGTGTGAGGTTGTGTACGTGTTGCAGACGAATGTTACGAGTTGTCTTGTGTTCCTCGTCGGTACATCTAATTTAATAGTGGCGACGACGGCAGGGTCGTCAATAAGGTGGCTAATGACTTTATATAATACAACTAGGTCTGAAGTAATTCTCAGACAGCGTAATTAGATGCAATCGATTCATCAAACTTACATAATTAATGTTTTCAATTGGAATTGAGAACCCGTTCTATATTGTTTGAGTGTACTTTATACAAAGGGGACCAAATAGGTGAATTATACTCCACTTGACTCCTAACTAATGAAGTGTAGAGCGTTCTCATACAATCTAAAGACTTGAAATCAATTAAAGTTCTGCAAGGGAAGCCAAGCATATTTAAAGCCTTGTTAGTCATATCGTTAACGTGCGCAATGAATGTCAAGTTTTCATAGAATATTGTAAATGTTAAGTTTTGTGAATGTTAATTGTGTATTTTGAATGTTATGTATTGCAATACAATGCGTGAGAATGTATTGTATACTTTTTTAATAAGAAAATAAAATAATCTTTGGACATAATAATATGGACAAAGAAGTTTTAAATACAATGCTGTTAAGCTGTTCAATTGCCTACTTAGTGACATTGCTTTGCTAGGCTAGACGGTTAGGGCTTACCTGAAGTCATTTGTAAAATAAGTTTTTAAAAAATCTCGCGTTGGTGCCCAAATGTGTCCACAGCCCGCAACACTTTAAATAACTAAATGTATAAAAACTTCTTACGCTTTATAAGGTCATTTCATAAATATTCTCCTGTCTTAAAAATTATGAATATTTCAAATAAATAGCAACTCTTCTTGTGCCACCAATCTTCTAATAAATGTAACTTCAATGGAAAAAGAGGATAAATTAGCAACTGTCAAACTATCATCTCCATACTTAATTTTTCTAATAAAACTGTGTTCATCTGAAGCGACCTGCCAGGTAATTATGTTTTTCTGTACCTGTTTGTACATAATTAGACAAAGAATGGGAAGTAATATTTCTCATTTCACAATAATGGCACTTTGACGGCCTCCATGGTCGAGGGGTAAGGCTCTCGACTACGAATCCGAAGGTCGCGGGTTCAAATCCCGGCGTGCGCAAGTAAATTTTATTTAATTAATTTGTGTTGTTTCGCAATTAATTAAATAAAAATAATATATAGTATATTTGCGCACGTTCCAGACTGGAAGATACTCTCAGTATCGCCCTGGTGAAAGACCACCATTCAGAATTGAGACGTTGCTTGAAATGGCTTTTAGCCGTGTTTGGTGACCAGATATGAATAGCCAGGTATTTCCCCACCTTCCTCTTCCCCTTCTCCTTCCCATCCCCAATACCTTCAGCCTCACAACATTCCCCAAATGGGAATGCCATAGTCTCACTGGCTCCAGACGCTTGGGAGCAGTTGGGACTCTTGTGCGGTATTCATATAAAAAATAAAAAAAATACGAATCATCCAATTTTTATTATTGTTAGAAATACGCATAACAAAAGTTCATTTAAAATTAAGATCAATGATCACCCCCAATAAACCTGTCAGCTTTTAAACTCTTTTATACCTTTAAATCAGAATACTTTCGATTTTTTTATTTATTAAATTGTAATCTATTTTTCACTCAAATATCCTAGCCGAACAACCACCCCTGTAAATTGCCATCTCAACACAGGCGTTTCACACCTAGTGAGGTGGGCAATACGTCACCCGATAACACATGTTCATATATCTATATATATAAAAATCAATGTAAATTTGTTTGTTTGTACTCGATGTTTTCAAAAATTCTTCTACCGCTTTCGCTGAAAATAGCAGAGTTTATTCCTATTAGTGCCGGGAAGGTTTAGAAGTTTGAATGAAATCCAATGTTTAAAACTGTTGCTATAACGCTTTAAAATTAGTATGAAAAACATTGAACTCGCCATGTTTGATTTCGGTTAGCCCATAGATATAACCCTCTGGTTATCCATAGATTGCATATTCAAAAGAAGAAGATTTTTTTGGTAGAATATTTTCAAAATGGAATTTTTTTTTTACATTAAAACGATGACTTCATAAATGACATTATTTTTTTAATTTATGGTATTAATTCATATCGACTGTGTTTAGAAAAAACGAAGATTTAGACATATTTTGAAAAAATAAACGTTTGCAATGAAATAAAATATTCAAATGAATGTTTCTTTATTTGGATAGATAGTTACTTTCGCTGTCAAATTAATTATGGCACCCAAATGACAAGCAAAAATTCACAACTTCATAACTTTATTACAAAAAAAAAAAACCGAGCAAGGCCGGGTACACATCAGCTAGTGTACAAATAAAATTAAAATAATAAAAAAAGTTCAGATTAGATTAGGTGGTACAGTTATATATTGAGTATCACTGTGGTGAACTTTTCACTTCCTTCTTAAATATCAAAACATTTTCCTCTTCTTTATATTGGCCGGAATTTCTTGGAAGATCTTCATGGCTCTATATAGTAATGAGTTTTGCGATTTTGTTTTCTTTCGAAAGTGAAGTCTTATTTCGTTTCTTCTTTTTGTAGAGTGGTGATAACTGATGATATTTATTATTTTTCTAAAGAATTCAGAATTTTGTTGGCCGTTAAATATTTTAAAGAGAATAACTATCGCATTTCAGTGTATGATTTGTTTAAAAGACAGCGTGTTTAGATCACTTAACATTTTTTTTTAATTTGTCATATTTGTTCCGACTTAAAATTATTCGCACGGCTTTGTTTTGCAAAGCTCTTAGTTTTCTAAAATCCTCCTCTTTTGACAAGAACATAATACTGCAACAATAATTAATATCAGGAACAATGATGGCATTGTATATAGTTTTATAGGATTCTGCACTGATGTATTTTCTTATCCTTCCGAGTAGAGAGACTTTTTTGGCGATTTTCTTTAATACATTTATTGAATTCAGAGTCTATCTAGTCCAAAATTTAAAATAACACCCAAATATTTCATTTCGGATACTTCCTTCAAAATTTCTTCATCCATCATTAAGCAAAGGAGTATCTGCTTTTCAATTAAATTAAATAATAATTAAATTTAATTATTATTAAGCCAAAGAGCTACATTATCACGGTCATAGTTTAGTTGGATCATAATTGACAAATAATTATCTCCAAATATTTATCAATCTACAGTTACACTTTATTCCATTTCATATAATAATAATAATAATATCTTTATTGTAATTAAATTTAACTATAACTAAAAGACATGCATAATATAATAATGTAAGTGTACAGTGGTTTATAAAGTAAAATAGAAAATAATGTAATAACAGTTATAGTTGAAGTTTCACATAACCCGCCCCACTAGGCTAGCCTGTGTTGAGGCAGTAAATTTTCAAAATATTTTATAATTTTAAAATACCCATGAATGTACATTTATATTGAGATATGCTTCGTAAATCTTTGAATCAATAATTTAGAATGTGTGTGAGTGCACCGGTAAATGCCCTATCATTACTTTTAATCCAATTTTATACATTGTCTTTGAATATTTTTTGTGAATCAGATTTTTTTATGATAACCGGAAGAATGTTGTAAATTCTTATCGCAAAGTACCTAAAATTCCGTTGCCCAAAAGTAATATGAATTACAGGAATTTGGAGTAAATCTTTATTGGCATTTCTAGTAATGCGAGTGTTTAGTCTTTTTTCATAGTAGTTACCTTTGTTTGAATAAAGATGAGTGAGGATTGTTTTAGCGTAAATCTGCCGAACATCAAATACTTTCATTATATTAAAGATTAAATTGGAGTCTGTAATTAGGTAGTTAATTAGGTATATTCCGTGTCTACACCCGCCAACAAAAAAATCATTTGAATATTTAAAAGCATTACGTTCCGATTTTTTTAATATTAAAATTGGCGCCATCTGAGAGCGCGTTTTACTTTTCGTTTCTGTCCAAACTGAACACAGCTAAAAACCCAAGGTGATAGTTCCAACGACTAACGACACTGGAACTTACGTTACTCCAAAGGTAGTTGTGCCACACACGTGAAACAAGCAATGGCCACTGTTCTAATTTATTATTTTTCCTTTGGCCATAAACACTGCAATCTGTTCGGCGGGATTAGGTTCGCAGAGATATACGGGAGGGGGTTGGTATCGGAAAATACAGACGAAGAATTGGCTTCTGGGGTGCAGTGTTAATGTTATTTTTCCAAGGGTTACGAATCACGTACTATTAATTAATATTTAGTAAAAATAATTCAGAAATTTATGCTGTCATTTTACAAGGTATTTTTCGAAATAAATTAATGTTTTAAACATGGAATTAGATAATAATTAATATTTTAAGGGTTACAATTTCGTTTCACTGGATTTTTTTTTCATTTTTAAAGAATTTGGGGATTCATCTTGCTCATCCGCATAATTGTGATGTGTGAATTGATTATGGATAGATTGAATATGGATTAATAATGGATGGATTACGATTGCTTACAGATTTATGGATTGGGTGTAGTTAGTTACAGATTAATTACGGATTGATTATGGATTAATAAAGGGTTGATTGTGGTTGATAATGGATTGATTTACGATTGACTATAGATTGAACATGGATTAATAATGGATAGATTGGAGATTGCTTACTGGTGTATGGATTAGGGGTACTTTGTTTACGGATTAATTACTGATTGATTATGGATTGAAATTGGGAATTGATTGACGATTGATTATTAGTTTATGGATTGCGTGTAGTTTGTGTATGGATTAATTACTGGTTGATTATAGATTCAATATGGGT
The DNA here is from genome assembly GCA_022606495.2 of Halesus radiatus. Taxonomy (NCBI): domain Eukaryota; kingdom Metazoa; phylum Arthropoda; class Insecta; order Trichoptera; family Limnephilidae; genus Halesus; species Halesus radiatus. The sequence goes on along the minus strand of JAHDVE020003842.1, from coordinate 27,916 downwards.
TAATAATGGATTGATTGACAATCGCTTACTGGTTTATGGATTGCGTGTGATTTGTTTATAGATTTATTAATGATTGATTATGGATTAATTATGGATTGATTATGGATTGATTTCAGATTGATTAAACATTGAAAATGGATTAATAATGGATTCATTGACGATTGCTTACTGGTTTATGGATTGCGTGTAATTTGTTTATGGATTAATTAAGGGTTGATTCTGGTTGATTATGGATTGATAATGGATTGAATATAGATTGGCTATGAAATGAATATCGAATGATTAGGGATTGACCACAGTTTGATTACGATTGAGCATGAGGGATTAAGGATTGGATTTGATTTGATTTTTTTAAAACCGAATTTTTTTGTTTTACATTAATGTACATTTTGAAACAGTAATACATAATCAAAAATAATAACATGAACAAAAAAATCTCACAAACCTGTGCGTGGGTATTACAATAATTTTAATCATTTTTAATGGTTAAATTATAAGTTTTAAATTTAAACATAAAATTTAGGTATTCATTTTATTTTTATAGAATAAATAATAAAAGTTATCAGTGAACATAAGAAACACAAAATATGATATTAAACAGAATTTACTATTATTAACACATATAAGTATAATATGTTTTCGGTGGGAGTTTTAAAATCAAACATAAGAACATGGAATTGATGTTTAAAAAATAATTTGTTACTTATATATTATTACTTATATATTAAGTAATTGGTGTAATCAAAAATAAGAACATGAATGCATTTTGATTATAGATGATCACAGATTGAGCATGAATTTTTTACGGGTGATTATGAATTGGTTATGTATTGATTTTGGAATGATTATGGATTGATTTTCCATGATTAAGATATCGTCTCCAGAAATCTTATAAACAATTTAATTAGCCCCTATGGAGACTAAGGACCGTTCTTTCTAATCCTACTGAGCCGAAATTTTGCCTTAACACCGTTCAAATGCACAAATACGCTCTTCCCAAAGAAATTCTCTATCAAATTTGCGATCAATTTACGATATTGATTATTATGGATTAAGTACCGCTAAACAGAGGACTAGTAGGACCAGTGAACAAATGTCAGTAAAATGTCAAATGTCATTTTTCGTTAGCGATCTATTTTACGCGATTCAAATATTGAATGACAAAGATTAATTTCATTTTTGGAATGTCAAAAACATGTTTTTTGTGTGATTTAAATAAAACTGACGAGAAATTAAGTTATTTTACTATTTTTGTCTTATTTTTCACGGAGGAAAAACGTCAAATGTACGAAATTTTAATGTCCATAAAAGTGGGCGGGCACTATTTTACTATCCATGAAAGTGGACGGGCACCCCATACACAATTTAGGACGTTCAACGATAAAAGATGCTTGGAAACAGGCAAACAGAGCGAATTTTCAACAAAACACTTGGCTGATCGGTGTCTCAGATTGATCATTCGAAAAGTTGGGAAGAACGGCCGTAAGAGTCGAAGGGTCTTATGTAAATTGGCTACCTCAGATTTTTTTTAAAGCCGCATACATCACACTTCAAGGAGTTATCCGTTCAGTGGTTCATAGTTTGAGTAGTTCGTCAAAAGAAAATAATCTCAACGAGTAAATATTTAGGAAAAGAGGATTTTGTACTCTGTAAAGCGTGCAGACTGAACATGCCAACAGATTGGTTTTGGATCTGAGTCGGGAAACGATCCACATAAAACAAAGTAAACCGTCGCTATGTAAAATTATTCATCGTGCTTCGCGGAAAAGCGTAAAAGATACTGAATTTTTTTGCTCGCGGAACAGGTTTTTTTTAAGGATTTCGGGATTCATGTTTTATATCCGAGCTTCGGCGTTTAAAGTTAGAAAGGATCCCCATATTTTTCACAACACGCTTTTAAATTGACTAGCCTTGGCTGACTTTTAACATTCCGTTTCGGGAAATGTTATTTTTTTTATATAACACTGACCATATTTGAAAGCTTCATAGCTTATGATGGAAATGATGTAGCGAAATAAAACTAGTGGTGTTGAGCTGGAATTTCAAACTTATATTCCAAAAGATATAGAGTTTCCTTTTAAAGTTAGTTTTCATAGATAAAATAATTCAATGGTTCAATTTTTCAAAGCCCGCCGAAACGCTCCAAATCTATGGCCGGTCGGTTTTGATCAGTTTTGAGGTTAGAATGTGAAATTTTAAAACAAAGGTGAGCTTTACCGTACATTTTTTTATATTCCGCTAGCTGATGTGTACCCGGCCTTGCTCGGGTACAACAATTGATTTGGCAGCGAAAGTAACTATCTCCAAATAAAGAAACATTCATTTGAATATTTTATTTCATTCAAAACGTTTATTTTTTTTTTAAATATATCTGAATCATAAAGTTCTTAAGTAGTTACCTACTCGTGTTTTCCATTTAAAAAATATTCTACCCAAAAAACCTCCTTCTTTTGAATATGCAATCTTTGACTAACCGGGGCGTTATATCTATGGGCTAACCTAAATAAAACATAAAAAAAAATCATACTAATTTTAAAACGTTATACCAACAGTTTTACATATTGGATTAAATTCAAACTACTCTCTAAACCTTCCCGGGACTAATAAAAACAAACTGTGCTATTTTCAGCGAAACCGGTCCAGCAATTTTGTAGAAATCGAGGAGAAACAAACAAATAAAGTTATATTGATTTTACATATATAGATTCATAGTAAACCATAACGAAACAAAAGCAATAAAATTATGTAACTTTTTAGAAACTTTAACTAAAAGAATAATAATAGTACTGAACATTAACATTATCATAATATCCGAATTGATAATTGCTTTGCTCATGAATACTCTGGTTGCTTTCAGTAATAATAGATTTTTTTAATATTGAACGACAACTATAGAGCTTCAAGTTAACCAAATTAAGTTTAAAAAAAATACATATTTAAAATACAACAAAACAAAAATGAAAAATAAAAATGTCCATACGCGCACGTAACATCAGATGTTCCAAATGTAATGGTACCAACATAACAAGGTGTTTCGATGAGATGATTTTTTATTCACTTTTAAATAACGATTTAAAAATTCTACGTATAATTACATATAATAAAAGTTATATATTTAGAATCGCCGTTTGTTGATCCATTCGAATATATATATATATATTTAAAACCATTATATTTTTCACTGGAGTTCCTTATTGTAATGTCAATATGATAGAAGTTTTAGTAATAATAATAATAATAAAGCATTTACATAGCGCAGTTTTGTGTTATTTCACTTCAATGACATAGAATTTCCCACACGATACAAATGTAGCATTTTTTTATAGTTTTTTGTCCATATCTAAGAGATCTCGGTGTGGGAAGGTTAGATTTATTAGATTCCCGACAATTTAAGGAGTTAATATCAACATCAACAGTCTATACATATTTTAAAAGCAATTAGCGACACGGTCCCCCCATTAACGATCTATTTTCACCGTGTTACCCCTACCAGATGTCCCACCCCTGATTCCGGGAAGGGTATACCCGATTTACTGGTAGAATTTATATCTGTTACGTTATTCCTGGCTAATTCGGCTGGCAGGGGTCCGAAACTAGAGTACCGTGGGTGTATCTTTAACCAGTTGTACCACTGTGACGTGTTGAGGCAGTGGTGCTACAGAACAACGATGGTAATAGATTGTTGAGAACTTCGATGTTTTCGTCATTTTTTAAATCTGAATTAAACTTACTTATACTTCGTAATTTTCTAACTCAAATAATACTACAAATGATTCGTATGTTAATTCTACACGGGTAGTACACGAAAATGCATAAGGTTTCGAAAAATAAAAATCCTCAATCTGTAATTTTTAAAATACTTTACAAAATTGCTAAAAATGGGTGCAGTTTGAAAATCTGTGAAGCCAAGTTTGAACGTTTTACATAAAATGTCAGTACTATTTTTGTCTTTAGTAAACTTATACATTTTCCTAACTCGTATAGATTTTACATATAAATTATTCAAAGTAACTCTTGCGTTAGCAGACCACAGAAATATACAAAATAAATCCTTTAAAAATATATACATGTGAAAATACGAGAAGTCCGAACAGTCCGAACTACCCGAAGCCAATTGAGAAATTTGGTAATCCTTTTTAGGTGCACTCTGAGGCTTAACAGTGTGGAGTTGGAAAGAAAATGAAAAAGACAAAGGTTGGGAATTACCTGGCTATTCATATCTGGTTACCAAACGCGGCTAAAGCCTTTTCAAGCAAGGTTTCGATTCTGAATTGTGGTATTTCATCACGCCGATGGTGAGCACATCTTTCAATTTGAATGTTGTAAATCTCTATATATGATATATGAAAATGAATATATGCCTTTGTATCTTCGATTTTCTCGAAAATTACTTGACCGGTATCGCTGAGATAGCACAGTTTGTTTTTATTACTGCTGGGAAAGTTTGGAGGGTAGTTTGAATGAAATCCAATCTGAAAAACTGTTGCTATAACTTTTAAAATGAGTATGAAACACATTGTACCCTCCATGTTTTATTGAGGTTAGCCCATAGAGATAACACCTCGGTTAGCCACAGATTGCATATTCAAAAGAAGGAGGTTTTTTGGGTAGAATATTTTTAAAATTGAAATCACAATTCGGTACATATTTAAGAACTTTTTTATTAAGACACATTAAAAAAAAATGCTTGGAATGAAATAAAATACTCAAATTTTTCCTTTGTTTAGAGAGAGTAATAGTCGTTACAAGGCATTACTTTCACTGTAAAATCAATTATGACACCCAAACGACAAGCGAGAATTCATAACTTTATAACTTTATTAAAAAAAAAGTAATCCCTAGCAAGGCCGGGTACACATCAGCTAGTACTCTATAGAATATTATTTTTTATATTGACTTTGCGGCTCCATCCCAGAGCAGGCCACGAAATATAACCAAATGAAAACATCGACATTTTTAAGAGACCGATGTTTCTTTACAACCCTACGCCATGGACGAAATTGAATGAATGAATTAAATGAATTAATTCCATCTCGTGACACACTCGATCTGATTCTCAATTGAACATGGAATTAATTCCTCATTCCTTATCTCAGGCTTTGCCATTGCAACCTTACCTTATTTGACTCACCATTCACTTTTGGAATGTGTTTTTCATCAGCGCACACCCCCCGTTTCTTCTTAAGCGACAACGCGGTGAAATCTAAATATATACACTGACCGAGAGATGATTACTCCCATATTCCCAAAAAGCCCTCCATTGATATGCTTGGTGTAACCCTATGTGACCAGCTCAGGTATGGGGGCTCCATCGAAGCCAGAGTAAAGTCAGTCTCTCAGAAGGTGAACGTATTGTACAGATCCCGCAGATATTTTAATAATGCTTAACTGATGACCCTGTACAAATCGCAAGTGTGCCCTACTGTAGAATTTGGTAACCACTGCTGGGCAGGAGCCCCAAAATATCTGAAGAAAACCCTTGTCTCTATGGGCGGTCCGTTTGATAGATTTGCCTATCTTAACAAACGGACTGCAATCTTTGGAGCACAGACGTCGGGTGGGAACGCTGTCCTTGTTCTATCGGTATTTTTTTATTGAAGATGCTCTGAGGAATTACCATTATTAATCCTTTCGGCACCTGTGCATAGTCGCGAAACATGCCAAGCGTGCGCCCAACATTTGTCACATGAGAACGGGTCGCTTCTACGGCTCATTCTTGTGTATCTGCCGACCTCTGTGGTTCCTCCCTCCTACAACATGGGTATCTTCAAGACGTAAGTTTACTCCTTCCCATCCTCTAAAAAACCCTTCACACTGCACCCCAAAGATGGTTTAGGCCTCGAGGGAAATTATTTCCGTCAGGGCCTCCTGTGTGGAGTTACTGTAAAAAATATATTAAAAAAATATCCGTGGTACCCCGACACGATATTTATGATACCTTTTTGATCTTGATACATTATATTCATATTAAACATATTATATTATTTAGTACATTATTGGTCACTTGATAACACGTCCCCAATCTGTAAATCAATAGATTAAATGATTAGTTTATATTGTTTCGTTATTCTTTCAACGATGTATCTACAACTATTTTGAATTCATAAGGAAAATTTAATAAAAAAAACAAAAATTCCCTCGCCCCTCATTTGCCCTTGAGGCCACCACCGCCCCCTTGAATCTCTTCAACGCCCCTTGGGGGGGGGGGGGTGATATCGCCCATGTTTGGAATCTCCGATCTAACATATAGAATTCCGTACCGCAATCCATGAAAACCCGTACTTGTGACATCCTTAGTACACAGTCCGCATTAATCCGTAGCGGCAAACTGCCTCTAGTTAGCCAGTAATTCCGAACAGGGTGTATTCCCTTTCGCAGTCCGTATTTCTTATTAAGAAATGTATTCCGAATTCAGTTGTGACATCATGATCACCACGTCTCTGGTCCATCGATATCGAGATTATTCGTACTAGGTCCGCAGGGCGCAAGTTAGTCAAGTCACTGCAAGACACTAGTCAGAAGTTCCTAACTCATTCCTCAATGCCCGTGGCAATTCCGTTCGTGGTCATTTTCAGTAGTCGGGTGAGATTTTAAAAAAAAATCAGTACTCAGTAGGGTGAATCGACGCTATACTTGGTCGATGGTAGGATGTCATGATAATAAGGTAAGACATTAAATATTGATTTCATCATTTATTTTCTGTGATTGAGTGTCACTAACTTTTAGGCGGTTTTTATTTAGGTATATATATATATTGTATTTAAAAAAGAAACCATTATTTACGATATTGAAGTGTATATATATATTTTTTCATAATATTTATTTTCTAGTTGAGTAAAATTATTCTTTTCGAGATTTTCTAAATTTTTAAATATGTTATTTCCAACAATAGCGCAATTTGCAATCTGAAAAAACACTCTGTTTTTTTTTTTTTAAATTTTTAAATTGATTTATTATGTATAATAGTGCCTAAAATCACCCTAAGGGCGCTTTATATTGTGTTAAAGTTTGTAGCCCCCTTTTAAATAGATATGTGTTCAGACTTTTCTTAAAGGTTTATAAATTGCTTTCTGACCTCAAACCAAATAGAAGGTCATTACAAAAATGCGATCCCAGTACAAAGAAAGCTCTGTTCCCAAATTTAGCAGCTTGTGTATGAGAGGGTTCAACCAGGCTGTTCAACGCATCAGACTTGGCCGACCTGAGCGTGAGTTGCCACTGAGTAAGATTGTCCATCACGTAGAGATCAGTCAAGTATGATGGTGCCTTATATACCATAAGACAAATTTTAAAGTGAACTCTTTCTGTGACTCTGTGCCAGTGTAGACAATCACGTAGAAGAGGAGTGATGTGACAGTATTTGGTGGCACCGCATGCTAGACGAGTTGCTGTGTTGCAGTATTACTATCACTATTGCAGTAGTCCAATCTGGAGACTACTGGAGCATTATCGTAATGAATTAAACGAATGAACTAAATTAAAATATTCACAAGACTAGGTGAATCAGACTAAATCGATTCACTACTGCGAATGAATCTGCCCATGTCTACTCCACCGTAATATCGCGAACCCCTTTACAGAACAAAATGCAGCCTCTGGAAGTTCAGCCATTCAATTCGCTGGAATTGTCTGGAAATGTCTGGAATTATCTGGAATTAAGAATAACTTTGGTAATTTAGGATCCAGCCCTAAGCAACCTGGTATGTTGTAATATAGGTAAGATTTAACCCGTGTTTCGAAGAGAAAGTTACTGAATATGGATACGTATTTAAGAAAATTCTGATGTATTTACAATTACTATAGCATAGCAACATTTTAATTTAAGTAAAACAATGACAAATAATAACAAATTTAATACAACAATACCTCCAGCTTCTAATATTAAATTTGATAGCAACCTACTACACTGGCGTTCTCTATCGCCCCGAGTTGTTTGTTTTTCATACTTTTTAATAGATTTTCTATTAATTTTTTAGAAATTTTTTGCACACAAATGAAAAAAAAATTAAAGCGGCTATCAAATTTGTACTGATAGTTATAAGTCTCGCCGCTCGCCAGTCGCGCTCGGTTTGGTGGATTAGAAAGAGAATAAAACGCACGAGATATGATATCGATGAAGATGACATAAATTCAACTGGTATCATTAGCTAAGTTGGTTAAGCGGTTGCCCCGGATAGGCAGAGGTCCTGGGTTCGAGTCCCAGATGCGACTGAAATCTTTTTATTTTCTGTCGTTTTTTTCCGTTTTCGTGTTTCATTTAGGTTATGTTAATATTATTTTCTACAATGATTAAATATTAAAATGAGGTTTTAAAATCTAAATAAAAATAACTAATAATTAAAAAAAAATTAACTTACATATTTACTTGTTATAAAATTTCCCTAATTTAACATTTAATTAATTTTATTTATACATATATGCTTTAAATAGATATAATTATTGTAAATAAAAATTAATTGGTTCCTAACCATAAAAACAAATATGTTCAAAGAACTTTAGATCACATGATTCCTAGTTGTATAAATATGTTACCTGCTGAAATAAATAAATAAAAACTCTATAAACTAAACCATATTTAGTTTACATGTAAGACTTGACCAAAGCGCATTGTAAAATTTTTTAGCATAATTTTGAACTAAATTATTACTGGTGTTTTTAAAAAAATATGTGTATTTTGTGAGTTTCCTTGTAATACCATTTATGTGAGTGTCCCGTCGAAGATTTTCGTCTATTTCTATGCCAAGATATTTTATACTTTCTGCATGCGTAATAAGGGAGCAAGAACATTGTGACTAAATTGCTTTGGCATTCATGTAATTTTAGATTGTATTCATTCCCTGGCTGTCCTCCCGTGGCAATTGAAAAAGTTAAGTACTTTGTTTTACTTACATTCGATTTAAATGAGTTAGTTTCATCTACAATTCTGTAATAAAGCCATGCTCATGTCAGGATTTTAAATGGGATAATCACAAACAAACTTAAATCTGCACACGGCTCAGAGCTATAGTGAGTAGACATTCATTCGTGCCGACTCATTTTGATGAACCGCGAGCGTACGACTCTTTTTAAACCATACGACAGCTCAATTGAACTGTGATTATATTTGAGAAACCGTCGAACCACTTAAGAAAAAACTGTTTATTTATCTACATATCTCATATGTTCGATAGTTTTCTTACGCATTTCTACGATGACACATTTTTATACAAGGTACTTTGTTCCAATTTGTTTATATAAAATCAACATATCCGTGTCTAATTTCGACAAAGTTAAATTATGCCTACGACCGTGAGACGTGCAATTAATATTTGGCACCATGACGCATCTTAAAGCAGTTGTTTTCAAGGGTTCACCTTCGTGTGTAGAGATAAGAATAATTACCGCATTTACACGTCTAGGCACTGTACAATAAGACTGGATGTTTTGTACATGGCTGTACGCTTGGAGCTGGGAGCCGTAGGAGCTGGAAGTAGTATGAACTGGGAGACGAAAATGTTGAGCTGGTACCGTGACTCCCGCTCTTAATAAAATGAGTGATGACCCACCGCCAAAGTAGAATTCATAAACTCTTTTTTATTGTTCCACGAAATACCCTAAGAATTGTATATATGTATGTCATTGGCGGAAACCTTATAATAATAATAATAATCGGATGATTTTTATAGCGCCGTTTTTGTGAAAAATCACCTCAAGGGCGCTGTACAAATCTTACTTCCTATTCTTACATTATTCCTATATTAAATCTATGACATTTTTTTTTGAACACTATCATTACACATTATTTTTAGACCATATAAAGAGATGCAGTTAGATTATCTAAATTAAATACGGCTTGGTCTAAGTTTTCATACATGTCTAATTGAAAAAAAAAGAAGCTAACTGTATTTATTCCTTACGATATATTGCAAGACGCTAATACAAATGATAGGAGTTATGTAAAGTTGGGCGGCGGGTGAGGACGGGGGCCGGAGGTACTGATCCTTTCTTCCAATCTTCTTTGTCTTTGTTGGTGACGGGACGCTTGGTGTTGGTCTGCACGTACGCCATGCGCTTGTCAGCCGGCTTCAGGATCCGGAAGGAGCACTTCAGCGTGTCGTCCACTGACATCATTGCTCCTGCATTATCGAATTCCCCGCAGTACCAGTTGCTTCTTGGCATTATCAAAACAATACAAAACATTTAAACAGAAAATTTTAATTATATTCTAACTAAATCGGTTTGATTTATAATCATAATTTTTAAAAATCCGTCCAAATTATAATAGGGTGGGAGTGAACAAAATCATATAAACAAGTCCTCACAATGTGGTTTAACCGCAGTTTGAAAATGGCCTTGAACTCCTTAACAGCAGTCACAATAAAAAAATAAAAAAAATACTTAACAATGAAATTATTAAATTTGATTTAAATTAAATGTAAAAAAATAAATTAAGTGGAGTACTACAAATCAAACACAAAACAATTGATAAAATAAATTTATTTCAAAATGTACAATATTCCATGGTCAAATCACACTTAAACAAAGCTGCATATAAACAGAGACATGATATACCTAAATCACTATTATACCATCCTGAAAACATCGTGCTATATTGTGACTTAGAAATGTCGGCATACATCTCAATCTGAATATAACAAAATAGTAGGACAAGCTCACAACACAAGACTGACTTCAAACGATAGACTTGTAATTCCCAGACACTTAAATAAATACGGTCTAAATCTAAAAATCCAGTGTCCAAATATTTACAATATGTTACCCAGTTTTATAAAAAAAATTAAACAAAATTTCAGAAGGAGACAAAATGGCTATGTAAAAATATTTCTCCACATTTTTGCACCTCTAACCACAGTTGACACAGGAAGACGGAGAAATGTTCCATGACACCGTAAACAAAAAAAATACATTACAATACAAACATTTTTTTTCTCTCTTTTTTCACATTTTCGTTGTAATTTTTGTACACCGATTTTCGTTTAATTTTTAATATACTTATTTTCGTAAATATTTTTTTTTCATTAAGTACATAGTACGTATAGTTACTTCCTCACCTTCTTCTTCCCCATATCTATCTATCCTCAATACCTCCAGCCTCAGAACAAACCCCAATTGCGGATGCCATAGTCTTACTGGCTCCAGACGATTTGGAGCAGTTGGGACTCTTGTGCGGTACTCACATAAATAAATAAAAAAACTCGTAGTGAAAATAGTGTTGTGAACTGAAAACAATTGATTTGGTGTACTAATTCTCAACTAAATAAATCTGTGCAAATTTCATGACGCCAGAAATCATACGAGAGTTTTCTCGCTTCGCACAAATAGATTTCAGCTCATAATTAAGATGAGCAATAACAAACGAATTAATTGATCGACTGTTCAGTTAAAATGGCTGTACAGCTGTCACGAGGTTCATCGCTGAATAAATCATGTAAAATACCGGAGCATTCTTGCGGGAGGCGGCCCCCCATTGTACGATATAATTCTGGATTTTCACAATACAAAGCTCTCAATTTTTCCGGGAAAATTTGCATAAAGGAAAAATTTACGAGGTTTTTATCGGAAACCATCCCCAGATTTATTTATCACTTATTCTACCATTCAAATTACAACCTGGAATAAACGGACAGCCTTTCTACCAGTGGCGTGCAGTCCTTACGGGCTGAGCAACTGAGCGTAAAAATAATTCCATATTAAAAAAAAAGTCAAATTCTTGATTAAAATGTTAATGTTATCTTTTGTTTAACCGTGGACTGTATATCCTTAGGCCGCTGGTTCAATCCGGCTCGAAGGACCAATGTCCACGCGAGGAAGTCCTCGATCTGACCCAAGATTGTAAATCTTAGACTCTATGAATGGATTGAATAAATTGAGAGTGAATGGGTAACATCTCGAATGAAAACACCATCGTTGTTAACACTGAGTATATTTCCGAGGATTAACACAAATGTTGTAGCGAAGTTTGAATCTCTTAACAGTAAGTTAGTGAAGGCTGTAATATATTGAGAATTTTGTGACAAAGGAAGGAAGAATTGAAGCAGGCGATGTTTTTTTTTTTCAAATAAGATATACAAAGATGTTGCACTCCCGTGAGTTATCAATTCAACTCATTATGGGACTGTTCATTATTACTATATACTATTATTAGTTTCTATAGAGCTTTCAAGGCAATTATGTACAGTCAAACTTGGTTATAACGAGCACGACGGACCGACTAAATCTGCTCCTGATAGTCGTTACTCGTTATATCAGAAATACGTTTTTTTTTTAAATGTGTGTACCTACCCTATGTACTAATACAAAATAGATGAAGAAATTGAACAAGATTGCAAAGCCCAATTTTCGGATGACTATCGCAGATTCTACATAGTGCCCGATGGATAGGAATGTTTCGCATTACCGACAATCTTACATGGGTTGTGCCATAGCAATATTAAAACGTCCCTAGCGAAATTTAAGGAAATTCCTACTAGCCGCTGCCCCGCTCTCCGTCGCGCTATATCGCTACCTTTGTCTGTTCTTGCTTACTTCGAGAATAAGGAACTGCAGTACAATAAAAAAAATTGTTCAAACTTTAATACCAGTATATGTATTTTTTTTTTCTAAAGTTAGTTTCCATAGTTAAAATCATTTTTAAAGTTTCAATTTTTCAAACCCCTCCAAAACGCTCTAAAGGTATGACCGATCGGTTTTGATCATTTTTAGGTTAGAATGTCAAATGTCAAAACAAGGATCAGCTTTACTGTAGATAATTTTATATTCTATCCATGTAAACCATAACTAAACATAAGTAATAAAAATATTTACCGTTTTAGAAACTTTAACTCAAAGAATAATAATAGTACTGAGCATTAACACTATCGTAATATCCGTATTGATAATTGGTTTGCTCATGAATACCCGAATTTTATTCATGAATGATAGTTTTTATATTGAACAACAATTATAGAGCTTAAAGTCACCCAAATTAAGTTTAAATTTCACCAAAACTAAAAAAAAATACATATTTAAAATATAAAGCAAAATCGATAAATAAAAATGTCCGTACTAATACAAAACGGATTGCACACGTGACGTCAGATGTTCCAAATGCAATGATAACAACATATCAAGATGTTTTGATGAGATGGTTTTTTATTCACTTTTAAATAACGATTTATAAATTTTACGTATTATGTATTCAGTATCTGCGTTTGCTGATCTATAAGAATATATATATTTTAAAGCCATTATATTTTTCAATGGAGTTCCTTATTCTTTTCAGATCCAACGATCTTCGTATGTATTTAGAAATTGTGTTGACAAAATTATTTGTACGGTATATCAGTGAAACGTCCTCGTTATAACACCCAACAATTGTATGAAAATAAGCCTGATCCAAAATATAATTCGACTGTACATGAAAATACAAGAATAATTTTTACATAAATGACAGAAAAATAACATAAATAAATGTAACTTATAAGTTTGACATTTGAAAAGCATTGAAACGTACAACAACGATTTGCAGTATTTAAGATTAATTGTCTTTGGTTGCGTTTACACTTTGTAAGAGTGCGTTTTACTAGCTTCTGATTTAAATAAAATCATGAATCAGTAAACCGATGTTTTATTGTATAGAGCATGATCGGGCAACGAAAGTTATGAAAGTTATATATAAGATTCTTATTAAATTAGAATATCTACAGGGGTGTGCCAATCTCCAAGATAAAATCGTATATAGTTAATTGTCAAAATGAGGGCTGAACAATAATCTAGGTCATTATAAAATAATAAATATAACTGTAAAATGAAAGAATGTCTCTAAATTGAGATGGGCGCCGCGTTATGTAAAACAACGAATTTAAGATAAGCAACCGGAATACTACATACCAGTTATTAACTATTTGCTGCACCCTCGTCGGGCTGCATCCCCGCGTTTCATCGTCGGCCCATAAAGCTGAGTGATACGTAACTCAATCTTATCAATATTACCCAATAATATTATCTTTTTTAAAGTACTTAATTTTAAACACATTTTTTTTTCTAGTAGCACCAACCAGTACCTATCAAACATATTTGCATAATCTCTTTATATTTAATTATTGCACTTTTTTTTAGATATATTATATTACCATACTAATACTAGCTTTTTTTCTTTCTGTTTTTGTATATTGGCACTTAATATGAACTAAACTTGTCAATTTGACTGTCCTAAAACGGGATTTGTTTCTAGTTGGGCAGTCAAAGCTTTCGTAAATGTTGTTAAATAACGTGTGTTTCAAATAAATAAATATTATTATTTATATAATTGAAAATACACTTTGTATATACCACTTTATTTAAAATATATAAATATTTCTACATGTTTTGATAGCAATGCTATCATCTTCAGGAATAAATGAATACTAAAAAATAATTTCAAGTATAGAAAAATGATAAAAAATTTGAAACAATAATTTTAAAATATACAAAATATGAGCATAAACAAAAATGAACTAAAGTAGGTAAGTAACAGATTAAAAATGTTAATGACAAAATAATTATAAAACATTGAATAATAAATTTAAATTAGAAATATAAATAAAAATTATTATTATTAATATTAATATGAAAATAAATTTAAGAGATAGCTATTTTTAAAAAATATTTGATTATTTATTAAATTTAATTCGCTATTAACACTTTTATATTATTATTATTATAACTTATATGAAGGTCTTCTTTAAAATGTCCATGGTTGCCTCGAAATGGTTGTTGTGCTGTGGAACAGCCTGTGCTGTGGTGCTGTCAAACGAAGACTCTTGTTAGCCTCCTAGAGATCTGGACAGTTAGCCGATCGTCTTCTTCTTTTAATAAGGATGTTCATGATTGCTCTTATTAATATCCAAATTGAACGGGGTGAGTGGAACAAATCGTTACAACTGAGTAAATTCTAACATAAAGGTGCAATCATACGCTAAATTGAACAAAAATGGTTAAACAAAGAATAACATTAATATGAAAAACCATTATAATAAAAATAAAAATAAATTCTTTTGTATAATACTTTGTAGGCGCTTCCAGGAGTCACTGTCCTGTGCTACGTCAACGGCATCCGTTCATAGTAGGTCTAGGCTCTCCTCGCACAACCTTTGGAGTTGCTTCTCCCACCTGCGTCTGGGGCGGACCACTGGAAGTCCGGCCCACTCATCACTTTAAATTCTATCTCAAATCAATGTCGATTCGTTTCTATTCTATGGTGCAGAATAAGCCAATCCAAGAATACCGTCATTACTGCCACGGCTGCATGGATGGAGTCTCCCTTGATGACCCTTTGGAGACGGGAGCCCGTCAAATATCCACCATAAACTTGTTCTCTTTTTTTCTCTCTTAGTGAATGAACTTATTTTGAATATTTTACTGAGTAATCTTTTTTTATTTCATATTTTTTTCTTCCCCTTATTTTACGTACCTATTGTTATTTATTTGTTTGTATTATGTACACTTATGGAAGTATCGCATTGCGCCACCCCTGCATACCTTGTGGAATAAATAACTATTATTATTATTATTCTAACTCAATTCTAAGCATGTATAAATAATACTATCATTACGCTTTGAGAACCGAGAGAAAAAATTATTCGGTTGGCCACAACAATCAGAGGAGGACAAATGGTAAATTGGCCAATTTAAAATATTCAAAACACAAAAAACTCAAGCTTACACTTGAAAAACCACACACAGCTTTCTTTTGGTCGTACACGCCACTGCTTTTTGCTGAGTACTGCTTATCTTAAATAATTAATACCTTTTTAAAACCGCTTTATCAGGCTTAGCGTTGGGAAATTCAAAATGCTATGGAAAAGGAGTTTTCTTTCCAGGTCTGTTTTTCTTTTACGATTCACGTATTATTTTTAATGTCAAAACGTTACGAATTATTGTGATTTTTAGGTTTTGTGTTCTATTTTTATTTTTTAAATGTTACTGGTTAGTAAATCCAATTGGACGGAGGAAACTTTTCTATTTTTTCAAAATTTGGTTTCAATCCATATTTTTTCATTTATTTAATAAACTTTTACAAAACTAATAAGAAAATTTGTAGTGTTTTTCTTAGTCCTCCTCACTAGGGGTTCCTGTGCTGAGGCGGATTAAGTTTTATTTAAAAAAAAACTGATTATTTCTAAGCTCCACGGAAGTTGTTTTCAAGATGCTGGAAAACTCCTCTTCTTTGATTTCTTTTAGATTTGATTTGGTTTTGATTTAATTTTTGAAATCATTTATTTTTCAATTTTTTTTTACGGCCGGTGTAAGTGAATTATATAGCTTAGTGGTGATAATTCCTTTGTCCAAAAGCATTTTTATATTTAGGAATATTCATAATGTCATTTTGGTTCGCACTTGTGTGGTGAAAATAAAGTTTCATCTGTTTTTTGAACTTTTGAAATGTCCGATTAAAACATTCTTAGCATAGATATTTTGGATGTTAGGTACTGAAAAAATCTGAAAATTTCTAAAATTTCTTTAGTGATACAATAACATCCCCAATTGGGGGTTTGTTATTTGCTGGATGTGAGGGAGGAAAGATAATAATTGACATATACCTGACTATTTCGGTACGCCTGAAAATGATATGGCACGATCAAGTGAACAGGTAAGTCGGATCATATCACGGATCAGAACAACAGAATGGTATGTATAAGACGACATATGAATGTGAATGAATCAAAGGAGTGTGCGTGGTAGTTCATCCTACTGCTGCTGAGAAACAGCGTAATGGTTAGTTCGTCACACTGCCGTCAGAATTGATAGACTTGCCCTAAGTACGATTTGGACGGCTAGAGGCAAAGGTCACGTGGCGTCCATTTTGGCACCAGCTTAGTTCTCTGCCGTGCACGTTTGTGTCGCGTGATTTTGACTGCGGTAAGTAAATTACAAAACATTTTTATAAAGGGTCAAACTAAATCCAAAAAAAATATTCGGTTAATAAAAAAGTCGTACCTTTTTACTTAGTTGCTATTTTAAATTGGCGGCACGCCTGGATCGCTCCCCGCACCTCTTATTTTGGGTTTTCTTCCGCTACGTGTTAGGGCATCTCTATGTATTATTTGTTCTGTGGTTAGTTAGTTAATTTAGCACCTTGTTTTAGTATCGCCCTTCTTAAAAACCGTCAATTATAACCGAAACTTTGCTTGAAATGGTTTAACAGTGCTTAATGACACTATCTTCTTCCCCTCCGCACTCATTTGTGCATCACAATATAACTCAATTGGAGACGACATAGTCCCACTGCCTCCTTGCAGTTGCGACTCTTCTGCGGTACCTTTGCGCATACAAAAAAAATAAATATACATCACTAGTGAATACAATATCAGATGAAAAAACTAAAAGCTTTTGTAAGCATTAAAAAACTTGGTCCAGTTTTTTTTAAAACACAACGGTGCGTTCAAAAGAAAAAGTGTCAGTAATTTACGAAAAAAACTACGGAAACCTTTCAGAATTTCAACAACTGGAACACAAAATATACAAGTTTTTACTTTAATCAAATACATAATTCATTTTAACGTAGGTTTCCCCGAAAAACAACGAAGAAAAAATATCCGCTAATAATTTAAAATTAAATAAACATGACATTGTTTTTGCTTGTAAAAATGTATCGGGAGTAAAATGTATAGAGACATCTGTGTTTTGCCGCCGAGTTAAAAAATAATACCGCGGAGACAGAGCTAGAATTTTGATGGGAGTTTTAACGGGTGCGAGAGAGTCCGAAATACTTTTGTGTTAAGCTTTACCTTGCTTTGTAAAATTCTAGGGTTCAAATGGTACTAATGTCAGTACGGAGAAATTTTCGTGGAGGTTGGTTGTGTCGATATTTCATATAAAATACGTCAATTTTCGCGTGTTTTTTGTAGTTAATTAGTGATTTGCATTAATAAAGTGTCAATTGTGTGTGTGTTATTGATATTTTAAACGTTTTTGATCGTGCATATGGAGGAATTGTTAAAATAAAAGTATTTTTTGGCAATTATTCGAAACGTTATCAAATAATTTAAGGTTTTTATTTTTGTCCCTTATGAAAAATTGATGTGAAATGTAAGGGATTTATTTAAAGAGTGCTGTGTATTTCATTTTAAAACACGTATTTTTACCACTAAAAAAATAATTAAACAGTGTTTTAAAAACTATAGAAATATTTTTTTTTTTGCAAAATGTCGTTGATAAAAACAAGTGATTAATTGATAATTTACGACAGAATTTGAATCATTTTCAATACCATTTTTTAGTACACAAATTTTAGATTTTTAAAACAGTTTTATTTCGAAGTTGAAAGTGTTTTAAAAATAAATTATTGTGAATAATAATAAATTAATAAAAACAACAATCGGTGATTTCGCATTGAACCAAATCATAAAATAAATAATTTTGTGAGTTTAAAAAGAAAACACAACAAGGATTTTCAAGAATATCTTATTTGAAGGTAGGCATTTTTGGCAATAATAGTTAATTACAATAATTTTTAATTTGTTTTCATCGATTAATGTTGTCCTAAAAATGTTATATGTGTAGCAGGATTCTGATTAGATTCGTATTGTAATAAAATTTTATTTATTTTATTGTCATGTCGATTCTCGCGCCAACTTTATTTTGCTAGATTTTACCAAGGTAAAGCAGCATTAATAATTTTCGATTTTGGTAAGGAAGTCATATTTTTTCTGAGTATTTTTGTGAACAACGCGTTTATATTCTTTGATAAATATAATACGGGTATTTTGCAAACACCAAATTAAAGAGTGCTTTTGCAAAAATGTTGACATTTAGCACGTACTGCTTTTAAATATTGAGATGAATCGT
This sequence comes from Halesus radiatus, assembly GCA_022606495.2. Taxonomy (NCBI): domain Eukaryota; kingdom Metazoa; phylum Arthropoda; class Insecta; order Trichoptera; family Limnephilidae; genus Halesus; species Halesus radiatus. The sequence goes on along the minus strand of JAHDVE020003842.1, from coordinate 9,109 downwards.
TTGTTGGCGAGTGTACATACGGAATATGAAATGTAATAAATTGCTATTGTAAGTAGTTTCAGGAAACTTACGAAAATACTATTTAATATATATGTTAGTTGTACAATGATATATTTTATTTTTGCAAGTTTCTTGAAGGATTTGAGTTTTAATCTTACCAATTAAACAATTTATTCCATTTTATATTCCGTTTGTACACCCGCCAACAGATATTTCATTTCAATATTTAAAAGGATTACATGCTTAAAGCGTGTTAGTTTTTATATTTTATTTTGCGCCATATGTGAGTGCGTATTACGATCAGTTTATCCTTAAGGGGATCCACTTCCCAAAATTTGAAAGCGTGTTTTTTTTTTATTTTGTAAAGCTCAGGCATAATTATTAGAATGTTAGAATGTTTTACGGTCAGATTATTAGAATGTTTTACGGTCAGATTATAAAAACCTTCATTTCCCATAATGAACAGTACAACAATATTGGAAAAGGGGTTCGAGAGTAGGAGATTTTACAATTTTATTGGTGTGATGCTTAATTTTTTCTAAGATTATAAAAATTCCCGACCAAGATGTGTTCTATGGTACTTGAAGTATTTAATTAAGAGGAACGGCTGCGCTGCCCGTTTCATACATAACTTAATTTTGGATTTGAGGCCAAAACACCCATCCAAACAGAATGATATATTTTTTAATTAAAGGTTTAGTAAATATTTAGTACTTATGAGAAGTATTTTATTTATTTATGTTTTAAATCCATGAAGAAAATATTTTTCATTAGAGACAACTTAGAAAATAGTATGCGGGTTTAATGTATTTAAAAAAAATCATATTTGCTATGTAAATATTACGTAAATAAAAAATATAAATCGAAACATTTAAAAAAAGGGGTACGGATAGGGGTAGGTGTAGGATTAGGGGAAGGGAAAGGGGTAGGGGTAAGGGTAGGGATAGGGGTAGGGGTAGGTGTAGGGTTAGGGGAAGGGGTAGGGGTAGGGGGGGTAGGGGGGTAGGGGGGTAGGGGGGGGTAGGGGTAGGGGTAGGGGTAGGGAAGGGTAACACATCACAATCTAAAAACCATTCATAAGCCCGGGCAACACCGGGTACATCTATAATTAATAATTATACATTCAAGTAAACCCATACTTGTTTCTACCGCTCCCCTGTAAGCAAATTTAAAAGATAACTGAAGGATTACATCGGATTGAAGAGTCAATTTCCCCTGGAATATGATTCATGCCGAGTTTACATCTTTTTGATTTTGAATTTTCATGAATAAATGAATTTATTTCATTTGAGAGAATTCTAGTCGAGGGAACTCGGCTTTGTGCTTCAATTTATTCGTAATACAAATATGAAAGGACGAATTCCGCTAGAGCAGTAAGATCCTTAGCTCCGTTCCGAGAAATCGCGAGATTAAAACCAGGATACGACAAATTAAACGCAAAACTATCTAACTAACTAACCATCAAAGCGGTAGGGGTAGTTTCTCCAAAGGGTTGGGTACAGAGGACGGACCGCAAAACTCGATCTTGGCATACAATTCTTCCTTCATTTACATTCATACATTCTCTTCTGTCGTACCGACTTCTTAACTAAAAACTATTTTTTGTAACCTACGACATTATATTATTCATTAGCCAGGGACGTTATAATTAATCGCGGAAATGTTATTTATTGCTAGGACAGTAATTTCTCAGTTTCAGTTTCAGTGTATATAAATCGACGTTTATTGATATAACGTTAAACAGTTTCATACAAAACGGCATGTTTAAATATAAGTACAATATGTGTTACATAATTATATTATTGTATGGTTTACATCACCTACCTCACTAGGTGGAGTAATACGATGAATTTCATTTCGATTTTGATGCATTTTGGTGATACAGATGTTCTGAGGAACTAGCGTCATTGATCCCTTGGGCACTGGTGCACAGTCGGGAAGCACGACAAACGCGTGTCCAATATTTGTACATGATTGACATTTGACGCGAGAGAACAGGTCGCTTCTACGAGTCGTTCTTGTATTCGACATCTCGACTGTGGAATGATCTGACGGACATAGCACCCTCCCTCCTACAACATGGGTCTCTTCAAGACCCAGTTACACTCCTTCTTATCCTCCGAAACACCCTCCACACGGCATCCCCAAAGTTGACATAGGCCTTAATGGAAATTATTTCCCTCAGGGCCTCTTGTGTAGAATTTTTTAAAATTTTATTTTTTAATGTGAGTACTACACAAGAGTCCTAGCTGCTCCCAACCGTCTGGAGCCGGTGAGACTATGGCATTCCCAAGTTGGGTATTTTGTGAAGATGAAGGTATTGAAGAGGGGAATGAGATGGGGAAGAGGAAGGTGGGGAAGTACCTGGCTATTAAAATCTGATCACGGCTAAAGCCATTTCAAGAAAAGTTTCGATTCTGAATGGTGGTCTTTCACCAGGGCGATACTGACAGTATCTACCACTCTGGAACGTGCCTCAAATATACTACATATTATTTCAAATAAATCAATTGTGAAATAACACAGTTTAATAAAAAAATTACTTGCGAACCCCGGGATTTAAACCCACGGTCTCTGGATTCGTACCGGAGACCGTCAAATGTAAAAAAAGGGAAAATATCTATGGAAAAGAGCAACATGGTTATTATTTAACTTTTTAAATCTCCGACTGAAATTCCTATGAGATAGGTCACGAACCGACACTGCTGCTATAACAGTAAAAAATAATATTACGCGTTGGTCTTTGGCGAAACCGGTTAGTAAAAATCAGTTGCTTAATATTTTGATAGCCACTTAAATAAATAAATATTAACCGTTAGAGTGCAGCCCACCGCCATTGCTCTGTAAGCTTTAGTTACGAGAATTGCGACGCAGCGCTATAGCGCTGCAATTTTCAGTGTACTTTTTGTCGTCCTCGGGAGAGCATGTGTTCAATTTTAGCGTGATATGTTGCGGTTGGCACGTGTTTTGATAACTGTATTTATTGTTTATCCTGTTAAAATAAATACACCCTAAAGTGAATCAATATTTTTCACTATGTCGGAAGTTAGTTCTAATGTGGATGATTGTAATGTATCAAATGACAGCGGCACTACGGACGACGCGACCTTTGTTCCCATAAATCTATGTGTGCAGCAAAGCAAATGAGATACGGCGATCCAATCTCATATGCCCTCGCTGTAAAAAGTGACTACATGAACCAGGGGAAAACACAATTGTGAAGTGAAATAATTATTTGTTTTTGTATGTTTTAATATTTTTGTAGTTGTAAATGGGTAGTTCTGTAATTAGATTTTTTAATTCGTATAATTTTATTATTTACTTGTGTGATTTAAAAAAAAATCATTAAAATTGATTGGTATTTGTTCAAGTTATTGCATTTTTATTGAATACCATACTTTTTTTATTTAAAAACATAGAATATCTGTAGCAATTTATATACATACTTGCAAAATAAGCATAGCCCTAAAACAGTTAAACAAGTGAAGCACATCGCCAAAAATCACTTCATTCATATTAATTCTTAATGAACACACATAAGGGATGATTCATAAAGTCTTAGAGTGTGTTGCACGAACACACTGCTGCTGCAGTTCACGTCTTTATTAGTCCTCCGCCGGCCCTAATAACCGTGCGTGTCCGACCCCTCTTTATCATTCCCCCTGTAAATACACCCCCACCCCATCCAGAAACACCCCATTCTTATGTTTAGCGAAACTTGTGTGTTGTTTTCTGTACGTTGGCACAATGTGCGGGAGGGTGGCTGAGTTTTCTTAAAATATTTATTTTTCAAATGACTGTGTATCGTGTACAACCTTTTATAACGTGTCTAAGATGAACGAAATATATATGAAGAATGAGCTAATGATGATTTTAAATAAGTCTATAGTCATGGTGTTTGTAAGAGAGAGTACGAAAACAGTGTGCAATATAGTTGTGAATGATGAATACTTGGAGCAGGTCGATGAGTTTGTATATTTGGGAAGTATGTTTACGAGGGATGGAAAGACTGATAGGGATATTGAAAGAAGTGTGCATGCAGGAAAAACCAAAAATTTTCCAAATCTGCGAAGCTGGCAGTCCACAATAAAGTGCTGATACCAACCTGATGTATGGCATTGAGGCATGGAATTGGAAGAGAAAGGATAAAAGTAGACTGGATTCTTTAGAAACAAGATCCCTAAAGCGTATGTGTGGCAAAATCATGTGAAAGATGTTGAGATTCGTAAATAATGCAAGTAAGTGTAATGAATAAGATTAAAAAAGCGACGCTAAGATGGTTTGTAAAGCGAATTAACGAAGAAAATAGTGTGATGAGAATATATGACTCGAATGTGATTGCTAGAAAAAGCGGGGACGCCTCAAGAAGACATGACACGATCAATCCAACCAAATACTTGAGTCGGGTCATGCCAAGAGTCAGATTGACAGAAAAGCATGTATGATGCGATATATGAATGTGAATGAAGCAAGGAGTGTGTGGTAAGCCTGATTGTTTGGCGTTCCGTCCTCTCTGCCTACCCCTGCAGAGAAATGGCGTGTTGGTTAGTTAGTCAGCACATTTCAGACATTCAGACACTTGTGCAATAAATAAAAAGTCATAATAAAACGCAATTAGTGGAACATTATAATAAAGTGTACAAGAATCCAGCAAAAAAACAGTTTTTTAGCTCTCCTGGAAATTTGCTAATATGAGATAAACATTTTAGTGCTGTGGGCGACGATCTGCATTCGATTCGTCTAGAATTGATAAATGACGATTACCACAGCTGTAAAAACAGATACGTTAACAGATAACATTATTTAGCGGTGGTGAAACAAATAGTTTACTCGTCGAGTAAGCGCATATTATCTGTTTGATCACCGCATCAAGTAAAAGTCTGTTTTTACAACCATGTCCATTCTATGATTTAAGTGACTTGATGAAATAGTTTATTCAGAGGTGGTGAAATACCTCCCTAGCATAATACTAAATGAAAGATTTTTTCTACATCGCTTTATACATGAAATTATGAAGTTGTGAATTCTCGCTTGACGTTCGGGTGTCATAATTTCATTGACAGCTAAACAAAGAAACAATTTGAAAGTTTTATTTCATTCCAAACATTTATTTGTTCAACATATATCCAAATAAAATAGTTTTTAAGTTTCTACCCATACAAGCCTTTTTCTTTTGAATATGTAATCTGTGGTTAACCTAATTACAACATTTCGGGTACAATGTTTTTCATACTAATTTTAAAACGATATAGCAAACGCTCTAAACCTTCCCGGCACTAATAAGAATGAACTGTGCTATTTTCAGCGACACCCGTAGAGCAATTTTCGAGAAAATCGAGGACAGACAGACAAATATAATTTTTTATATGCGGAGATTACTTGCAAAGATAATCTCATAATCGTTTCTGGGTTCCTTTTCAATCGTATTCTTAATTATGCCAAAAGCCTCAGACAAAAGTTCGGACAAGTTTTGGTAAGCCCGGACAAAGTTTGATAAGGCCGGGTACTGTTTGATAAAACCAGACAATTCGTAAAAAATCTTCAAGTGTGGCGAGCTTAGTCATAAGTCCCCATGTGTCCATATCGTTAGTTAATTAAACAGGTTTTATATTTTTAAAATGCACGTTTTCCTTGCAATTAGTCAATCTAATTCATCGCTTTAATAAAACATACGCGTAAAATTAATTAGAACTACTTTGTTTACACCATCGCACTGTTGAATATATAAATATCAACATTTTTCGGAAGCGAAGCTTCCCTCGTTATGATATACAATGTACTAAAATAATGGCAAATATAATAAACGTAAAAAAAAAATTATGCAAGAATAGACAAATTACAAACATAAACAAAATTTAACAATGAGTAATGAAATTATCATTGTTTCACGTTTACAGGTTTCAAGAATACTCTTTTTGCTACCCATAATCTGTCATAACTAAAGACCTGCAAAACTTCGCGTTTGCGATATGGCGACTTTTGCCATTTTCACGCGAATAATGCGAAATTCGCAATTTTCGGGTCCACGAATTTTTGCATTTTTCTATGGTTTTGACAAGCTTGAATAGTCATAAAAGGAATCGCAGTTAACTTCGTGTCGAAAATGTTCCGTAATTTTTTTTCCGATTAAAAAATTAAACTATTTAAGTATTTAAAAATAAACCAGCGAAAAAATATTCACTACTTTTGTTGTAAAATATCACCATATTTGTTAAAAAATAACAAATTTTTCACATAATTACGTGATTTTCTAAAAAATACTCGAATATTGCAAAAAATAACGAGAATTTTACCGAAATATAACACTTTTTAATTGTTTTTGTGTTTAATTCGTAGAACTCCATTTATATATTTTTTTAAATGTATGTAAATGAAATTTAATAATTTTATTATCAAGTTTTTTTTAGTTTTTATTATTGTGACAGCTGTTTCGGCGTTCAAGGCCATTTTCAAACTGCGGTTAAACCACATTGTGAGGACTTGTTTATATGATTTTATTTACTCCCATCTATTCTAATTTGGACGGGTTTTTTAAAATAATCATTTATTATCGGGAAAACCTATTTAGTTAGAAAATTATTAAAATTCTCTATTCTGTGAGGTTTTTACATTTATAATGTGTTTTCTCGTATTTACCTGATTTTTTTCTTCTTAATTGATTTATTTAAATGTGTTGTATTGTTTTGATAATGTGAACATACTGAGAAGCGGTGAGTATATAATTTTCCTTATCTTGTTAATTAATGTTATATTAGGATCATTCCTTCGTTTGTTAATTTCCAATTGTTCAAGTGAATTTAATCTAAGACCCTTTCTTTCTCACTGAGAGATGTCCTGCGAATTTTGAAGAAGTGCTTTTATTGTTATAACATCGTATATGTTTTTTGAATCTAGTTGAGAAAGCCCTTCCCGTCTGCCAGATAAAAAGAAAAAAATAAATATAACACCACTTTTCCTGAAAAATAACGCGATTTTTTCTAGTCCCTACTCATAACTCAAAACCTCAAATTTTCGTCATAGTTTTGTGTTCGTAGTGCGATTTGTGCCTAATCTAAAAATAGATCCACCCTAAGGCACTAAACCCTATGTAGGCGCATACTATTCGCATAGTTGCGAGTAAATAGTCAAGGGTGTTATTTCCACGGTTTGGTGGGTGTCCCCCGGTGAGATTTTCTTCCCAAATTTGGATTCAATCTTAACGGTCAGTACCTAAAAAATACACACTTTACAAGTTGCTAATTCAAGAAATTGCCTGCATTCAAATAACCGAGAGAAATTCGTGAGAGATAATGTGGTTGTAAAGCCCCCCCGACAGTTGATCCCTCCGACAGTTGATCTCTCCGACAGTTGATCTCTCCGACAGTTGATCTCTGCAACAGTTGTTCCCTCCGACAGTTGATCTCTTCAACAGATGATCCCCTAATGTTTTTTTTCTGCTGTACGTCCTCATTTGTAAAGTAAGTATACAGTGAGGATATACGGACAGTAGGCCCCCCGACAGTTGATCCCTCCGACAGTTGATCTCTCCGACAGTTGATCTGTTAGACAGTTGATCTCAGCAACAGTTGTTCCCCCCGACAGTTGATCTCTTCAACAGTTGATCCCCTAATGATTTTTTCTGCTGTACGTCCTCATTTATAATGTATATGCAGGTGTCTTGAGTAGAAATCTGCTTTGGTGGTAGGTAGTTTTTGAATTGATGAGAGTCCTTCACTTTTACTCCCCCAATTACTGTCTAAATGAGTGGTGTACAAATTACAAGGTTTTAAAAAATTATTACAATCATCGGTACCAATGACACGTCTCTATGAAATATCTAGAGATGGTGAAGAATGTGAAGGAGAGACGGAGATGATAGTTTGGAAGTACCTTGCTATTCATATTTCTCTGGTTTTCACTATCAAAAATCTGCTTTATCGTTAAGTTCAGTGAGAAGAACGCAAATAATCTAGTCCATTTTTCCACATAGTTCTCCGTTAGTTAAAGCAAAGCCAACTTAAGCCGGAGACGTCAGTTAAAGCTGGCAAAAGCCGCGCTTAAGCTAGAGGCTTAAGCCGAAATGGCGGAGCCATAGTTTCCTTTTCGTTACATAGCTTAGACGCTTGATTCGTGATAATTAATAAATGATTACGATAAGGTTCGTGAAAAGTTTACCAGATTTTGAAACAAATTTAGGAGAAATACACAAATTTATAATTTTTTGGTTTTTGTTTTAAACATTATCTTTTTTTTTTATGTGACATCTCACAAGAGCGTCCCTGCATGTACAGAGCACGTACGGGGTAATATATCGCTTCCCGGTTGGGCAACCTTGTGAAGCGGTTAAGGAGGGAGCTGTAGGAAGGGATTTGTTAATGCGGGCTTTGAAGAGACCCGGATTAAATGTTGAAGGAAAGACGTATGTCGGTAGCTCATTCCACATACGAGTCGATTTACACAAAAACGAGTCGGCGAAACGACCCGTTCTCATAAAGCCGACATCAACCGTGAACGGATGTTCTGCTCGTGTCCGCCGAGTTTCACGCACGTCGATCGAGCAGGCTCCATTAAAATATCTGTAGAACAGACTCAGCATACCTATATTGCGTCTGTGCATCAGAGATGGCAGTCTGTCTGTTAACAACGGATTGTCAATCAGACGAACCGTCTTAAAAAACTTACAATAATCTTTTTTTTTTAAATGTAATGTAAATCAAATTTAATAATGTTATTATCAAGTTCTGCAAGTATTTTTAGTTTTTAATATTGTGACAGCTGTTAGTCAAATTACTAAAAAGTAGTTTATCGGGCCTCTTTGTCTTATTTTGTAAATTTATTTAAATAATAATAAAAAAAAACCCTTCCCTGTATTATAATTCAAAGTTATTTGTTCCTCTGAGAAATTTCTCCAGACCGAGGACAAAAGTCCCACGCTAAAAAGTCTCCTCGTCGAACATTCGACTCCCTAGTGAATAAGTCTTTAAAAGCTGTTACGGGGAGTTTTAGAATAAAGTGACAGTTTTTTTTTAAATGTTAAACCGTCTGTAATAAAAATAAACTGATCAATATATTGAGGTCCTCTGTGGCAGAGCAGTAAAGCTCTTTGGCGCTGGAGGACACGAGTTATTTT